>JABFPN010006500.1:0-11507 GCA_022817305.1 Leptoteleia sp. ZL-2020 | reverse complement strand
TCTAAGTAAACATATATCACATTATATACCTACGTGATTTCTTAAAATTTAAAAATAACGTGTATCGCCATTTGCAATTTCTCCTCAGGTTCTAACAGATTCCGCTAGGTTCTACAAAAGTTCGGAAATGGTTCGGAACCGACAGAACCGACAGAACCGAGTGATGAAAAACACCAATAGTGATACCGGTATCTATCTCTCTTGGCACCAGGCAGGCAATGAACAATACTGTGTTATTATAGTTTTGTGAATTTTGTGAATGTCTCCTATCATCATAAAAGAAAATAGTAGTAATAATTATACATAAAATTCGTTTATAATAGATGCGCGAAATATAATTTATTATGGAAATATCTGTAACTGCAATTTATAAATTAATAAATCAAGGTATAATTAATAACCTTAGTGCAGATATTTTTAATCAAATTTCAAAAGTAATTTCCTTACGTACTGATGAAAATGTTCATTTAAAAGGTAATGACAATTACAATATTAATAAAATGTTTATTGATTGTAATTTGCATAATTCATTAACGATTATTTTATTGGTTGCGATTGTTCACTGCACTTACACGCTTCTTGCAATTTAGGGACCAAAAATTCTGCATTTCTTGAATAATAAGTTCATATGTTTATGTTTAAACAAAATTATTATATTTAGTTGAATTTATTGATCTTCTTATTAAATAATGCAAATAACAAATAATTATAATTGTTATTAAACATGAGTTTTATAATTGTAAAAATTATTAGAAAATAAAGGTAATAAAACTTATATGAAAAAAGTTGTTAAGTTATAAAAGAAAATTAAGTTATTTTGTTATGAATTATGAGAATATTCACCTATGGTGAAAATATCAATATCCACCTTTTATATAATAAGAATAATTACTATACAGATAATAATAAAAGTCACTATTACTTTTTCCTTTTCACAAATTATTCATTCTATATATTTAAAAGTAATTTTAAATTTTTAGTTTTGGTATTATTTCAAATGAATATATGAATAATCAAAGTTCAGTGTATGCATATATAGACTCATGAGCCATATATTCCGGGAACATACCCTCATTTTCATCTACAAGTTAGACTCCTAAAAATTATATTATGTTGTATTTTTTTAATTTTTATGGAAAGTTTGAAATTGGCCAATGGAAAATTCATGGTAGGGAGCTGTGCCCTTGTACAATCTATTTTTTTTTTAAATTTAGGGCCTTGTTGGTCAGGAGCTTCTTCAAAATGACTGTTTCATATGTAACTATTTTGAGGACATCCTCAAAATCGTAATGGGTCCTCAAAATGTGCTGTTTCACACCCATATATTTATGTATATATCTATATACTTATGTATTATGTCATTAAGAAGAAAAATTAATATTATAGTTAATAATTATATAATAAAAGCATAACCATTTTTTATGCTAACTTTTTCATTGTATACAGTATTTTTGTACTAACAGTAATATAACTTAACTTTCAGATATTGCAAATGAAAATAATTGTAGTGTAGCTACTGTTAAAGAGGCTTATATGAATATTCTCAGTCTTATAACTGAAGCTGCAAAATATGACTATGATATAGACAAGTTACATGCTGAATTGAGTAATACAGGAATTCACGAGTCTCATGTGGAAATTCTTTGTACTACATATAAGTCACATAAAACTTATCTTTGTAAAAACTTACAAATAATAGGAGTCGGTCTCCCTCATATAGTAGATATTAAATGGAAAATGGAGTTTATTTCTAAAGTAATTACTTGATCTTAATAAAAAAAAGTATAATTCTAATTTATAGTCCTATATGAAAACATTTTGATAATTTTTTGAATATACTGGCCATGTTTTCTTACATATTCGTAATTGGAATGAAAAAATATTTCATAAAACATATAAGCAATGTTAACGTTTATATATTAGCCTATAAATCAGAATTTTACTAATATCTTATGTATTTAATTTATAATTTAATTATGC
This sequence comes from Leptoteleia sp. ZL-2020, assembly GCA_022817305.1. Taxonomy (NCBI): domain Eukaryota; kingdom Metazoa; phylum Arthropoda; class Insecta; order Hymenoptera; family Scelionidae; genus Leptoteleia; species Leptoteleia sp. ZL-2020. Next base: position 9,527 of record JABFPN010006500.1, on the reverse strand, counting down.
ATTAGATTTTTACATATTCCACATTAATATGTTATATTTTCTATAATGCTTCTTTATATATTTAGATTATTAGGACAAATAATTTATAATTGCAAGTATGCATAAAAGAAATCAACTAGTATTATGAATTAAATTTAAATTATAATAAAGTGTGGTAAAATATTAATTAAAGTATAATTTCTTTACAGACCAGTATAATACCGAGAAAAGGTCCACATTACAGTATTTTTCTTACAACAATGAAAAATAATCAATTAAAATCTATAAAATTCACTTGTAATATAATTCAATTGCAAGATTTGATATTAAAGTTGAAAGATGCAGTTCGACATTTGGAGAAATTAACTGTATGTTGATTTAAATATTTGATGACGCACAATAAACAGTTTCTAATTTAATAAAATATAGTTTATTAAGTATATTTCTTATTTACTTTCATAAAATAATAATTTATATGCATATGATATTTGTAGTGTCAATAAAAAGCACTTTCATGAGATTAGTTGCGAAAGATGTAGTTAAAAATATTCTTGTTTCATTTGTTCTATTTCAATGTCATATTTTAATTTAATTTTGTGTAAAATTTGTTAAAAGTATATAAATCTTAACATAATCTATACAATAAAATTTTAAATATGGTTTAAGAAAATAAAACTCATTGTCTACTGGTGCATTGTACTATATTTTTCACAAAAGAAGAAAACATTTATTTGCAACCATGTGTGTAATATAATAATCATTATAATAATATATTTATTAATTTATTATATATAATAACTAATTAAAAATACATTAATCTGCAGCAAAAACTGACACTAAAAACCAATACTTTTGCTCTTTATCAAAAAATCTAAGATTACATCTCTTAATAAACGTAAATAAAGTCGCTTGTTTTTATATAATTTTTAACATGATACAGTATATACAAACAATATGGAGCACGATATTGGTTTAAAATAAACAAAATATTGATCAAAAATTTGATCTAAATCACTTTTTGCACTTCAATTGTATAACTCAACTAGTAAATATACTGCATGAAAAGTACATTTATTTTATGTTATAAAGCATTACTTTAAAAACACCAGATAAAGCAATTAATCTCAAATGTTTTTTTTATTTTTTCGATTAAAACGGATTGGTGATCACAGCGTTTGATTACAGTTATGTGCTAAAATTGCAGTAAATAATTATTACCGGGATATCGATTCAACTTTAAAAAATTACCAATAAACCCAAGTAAAAATTCAATGTTTTTATTTAACTAAAATTAATAAATTGTGCAACTTGTAAATACTTTCATAAAAAAAGTAACTTGAATTTATATAATGTATTTACTTGATTTTTAATAAATGAACATATTAAGTGTATAATAATTGTCTAATTAATTTTTACATATCATATTTTAAATTATTGTAGAAAAAATAATCGTATATAATTATTTTATACTTTTTTATGCAAATATATTCAGTTAGCAAATTATACAAATTATTACAATAATTTCCAAATGTGCAAAAAACACTAATGTTTATAACATTAAGTGTTTGCTGTTGTGGTTGCATCTTGATTTCTAATCTTAAAATATGTAAAAAATCAACAAAATTAATACAACAAATGATTTCTTCACTCCACAACAAAATAAAATACTTTTTAAATTTTGGATACAAGAACGTAATAATTTTTCTAAAATTTCTTAAAGTGACTCGATACTCTGATTTACTTATCGTCAATACAGTTTTTCCTGTTCATTCTTGCTTCACGTAGTTACCCAATACGAGATATGAATAAGGCCTCGGGTATTTCACTACAACTTTGTCAGTCCTCGAATAATTGAATTATTATTTTTGTCATTTAATATTCTGATCTTTAATATTTATATTGAAAATTAAGTAAAAAAAATAACATTGATAAAAATATTCGAGGTTTCTACGTCAAGTTGTCAACCTATGATATAAAAATGCGATCATCTTTTTTCTCTTTCTCTTCAATAAATGACATTACACTAATTCATTAATGTTACGTCTAATGCGTTGATTAATATTCAATGTATATATCTGCGTCATTGTACTTTTTAAATTTTACGGATATCTATTTTTTTACATGCAGTAAATTAAATTATATTATCAGGAAGGCCTATTATATTTAATCCATTTGTATTTCAGAACATAACTTGTACTCCAATATATGGTTACGACCTTAGTAGAAAAAGATATTTGAAAATCTCTGTAAAACTCTGAAAGTTCCAATTTTTTTACAGTTTTCATGACTTTTAGAGGTTTGCAGAAAAATGCAAAGATCTGCACAAAGATTATTTTTCACAAATCGATGCCTCCTTGTTAAACTACAAGTCAGATTTTTAAATAACATTTCCTTTTTCGTTTGTTTGTGTATGTGTGTATGCGCGCGCCTGCGTGTATGCGTGCTCAGAAAAAATTACTTTTTGTGTAGTTTGGTGTTCAAAAACTAATCATTTACACAATACCTAAAAACGTGTTTTCAATATTGCAACCTGTATCAGCTTATATCGAAAAAACAGTTTTTTTCGGTATTGTCTAAAGTTAATTATTTTCTGTACTTAACATAAACGGAAAAGTGATACATTTTTTCTTCGCATTATTAATGAAAAGAATCATGTGCAACTTATGTAAAATTAATGATTAGCAAATAGGTGAGAAGTTGGGAGTACGAGCCATAGATAAGTTAACATTTCACATCCGTTGCACAATGTACTATTATCTAACGACAGGTTTGGGAAAATTTCGTCGATTTAATATGACCGTTTTGTAAACAAGCGATAGTTTTGGAAAACGGTCTCAAACAATTTTCCAATAGAAAAATGAATTAGACGATTGAAAATAATTTTATATTCCCGGCCGAGTATCATCGAATTGAATGTATAAAATAAAATAAAATTATAAATCAGAAGTTATAATTAGTTAATATGAAAATACAATGTGTCCTAAACATATACTTTGGTAAATATTTAGGAGGCTTCCCCCGAGTCCGTCGTTGGATACATTTTTAGATATAAAACCCTTTAATCTCATAAATTTTAAAAATCTACCATTAAAAAATGTTCAAAGAATAAGAATAAATACTGGAGAAAGAAAAAACCGTTCCTTCTTTCTAATGTAGGTAACAGATCTGTGTACTACTGAGTATAAGCCTTGTGCAACGACATTAGCGTACAAATGATTAGATGCTGTGTATATCCATATTTGTTCTTTGTGATTAATCACCACAAAGCAATAAGGCCAAATTTTGATATCGCAATTATTTCATGCTCTCAGTGAAATTCTGTTTTCAAATATGCTGCGTGAAAAACACAGATTAACCTATATTATATAGATAAACGACATTAATTCTCGACGACTATTTACAGAATAATAATATATATACACTCGAATTATTTGATAATTATCGAATGTTCTGGTAGATGACGACATATATACAATTTTGTACAAAATGGAAGTCGAAATAAAGACAATTTTTTTTCAACAAAAAATAATAGTTTTATATGTATTTGACATAAGTTAAAATCAAGAAAGTAGCTTGAGATATGGTACACAAGAAGGAAACAAATCATGACAAACATCTACAAGCTTATTATTTTATACCCAACCCCTATTTTTTAAGTAATGTTTAACATTAAGAGGGTTATTTACATTTAAAATCAGTTAATGCAGCAGTTGATGACTTTGATAAAATTTCAAGCAGTAATTCCTATCAATATAACATGTTATATGTAAAGTTATTTATAAAGAGTGGCGTAGGAGCAAATTAGAAAGGGATTCAAAAGTTTAAAACAGCAACAAACAAGTTTTTCAAAAGAAAAAAAAAATTATTATAATTTACTCGACGAAACGATCCGTTGTAAACGGTTTTCCCGAAATTAAGCGAAATGCTTTACTAGTAAAGAGATGATCATAGTAAAGCATTTCACCTGCTGAAAGTTACCATGATGTATGTTTTCAAGTACATTGGATAACATCGCAATCGTAGGCAGGGTCTGTAGACTTTGCTAAATTTCTCAGATTGAAAATTGTACAAAACGTAGTTCACTGTACAAATTGCGATGGCGTTGCAATCGTTAAAAGTTGAGAGAGACTTAGTCGATTCGATATATTTTCCGTTTGACAATCCGTCAAATATGTAGGCCACGTTCCAAAATTGACTGACAGTATTGTGCATCTTCTTCTGGCTTATTAATGTTCATATGTTTGTCTCAGTATTAGCAGTTAATTTTGGAACATGCCTTAAATTTTATTCATAGTATAGAAGGCAAATAGATTGAAACTTATTTGGCTTTCAATTTTTGGCTACATTTAATCGCGTTTGGTGGCGCTGCAGACGCGCTTTTTAGAAATTAAACAAGAATTCATATACTACAGACCTTGATCGTAGGAAATCAGTCACGTGGTGCGCTCACGTACACTAACACAAAGTTTCTCATAATTTACAGTAATTTAAATTGTTATGCTTCAAGGAATTACCACCTTAAATGTTACCAAAATCATACCTAGTAGCTGATTTTAAAGGAGATGACACCGCTAACACTTTACATTCTTTTAATTTTATGATTCGGCTTTATTCCGTTGCACTTCCACTTTTTTGACTTGTACTTGTTCTGCGGTTTTTCGCCAGGTGCCATCTTCTTCTACCTTGTCTCCGACATTTTGTGACAATCCATTAGATGCATCTTTTTTAGACTTTTCTTCTTCCACTTTACTATTTTCAACTTTAACTTCTTTATCGTCAGAGTTTTTGTCTGCAGCTTCCGTAACTTCTCCATTCACCCTGTTATGTTCCTTGTTATCTTCCTTTACTTCTTGTACTATCTTTTCTTCATTTTTTTCTTCTTTTACTTCATCTGTTTTTGTTTTAGTTTTATTTTCAATTTTATTGTCTTTTTTCTCTACCACATTTTTTGGTATCGGACTAATCTTTGATCTTTCAGCTCCAGCCACTGCAGAAATTTTAGCAAGAAGGTCCAACTTAGATTGTTGTTTTGTCTCAGAGTTCTCAGACTTTGCTAGATTATAGATTTTAGTATCAATTTTTCGAGAGAGAGTAATTTTAGGAATTCTCTGAACCTCATCTAGTTTAGAATCAGCACTAGAACTAGAGCTGCTGATAGAACCACTTTTTTGTTCAATAGTGGTTTTCGGAGATTTGGGTGAATTTGAATGGCTAGTCGGTGGTATTCGCTGAACTGTTGGCGGTTGAGTAACAGTTCCATAGCCACCGGTTTGTGGTGCATAACTGGATCGTTGATAAAACTTTACTTGTGGTAAACTGCTATGGAAGGCACTGAGAGGTGGTGGGAGGCCGAGTGGTGAATGCGGCATGATTGAGTGTGGAAATCGACTCGCATTTGGAAAAGTTGGCGGGGGAAATGTGGAATAGATAAGTCGCGGATTGGTGTTTGGGGTAGGTGATGGTATAAATGGGCTTGTGGATAACATATTAACAGGGGAGTTGCGTGGAGAAACAGGAGAACTAGTACTTCGAATATCCCGAGATGAAAATGGTCCACTTTGATAAGTCCTTTCATTAGTTGAGTATGGAGCAGACGGGACCATTGACACAATTGGCTGAAGAGTTTGTGGATCAATTTTAGTCATGCCAACAGTATGACTTTTTGAAGTATTAGATGTTAATGTAGTTTGTTCCTTATCCTTATTTGTTTCATTAACCACACCATACATCGGTTTGACTCCAGACGCTGGGTTTCCCAAATATCGTGGAGTATTGCGCATCGTAAAAATCTTCGAAGGTTTGGACGGGATTTGTTTGGAGTCACATGCAAAAGTTTGCTGCTGTTGCAGTTCCTTTGCTTGATTTTTGATTGCCAAATAACTGTTCTTTGATAACGTTGGATTCCACGATCGTGGAGGATTTCGCAGGGTCTTGTAGCTGAAAGGTGAAACTCGTTTCTTAGACGAGGGTACCTTCTGGCTAGCTGCGGAAACACTGGCTTGTAAGGAATGTGTGGAGACAGGTGGTATGACTTTATAGTTGTATGTACAATTGAGGTTAGATTCTTTGTTACTGGGTTTGAAAATTGGAACATGAATACTTGCAATTTGTTCTGCGGACGAATTTGATTTTTTAGGAATTTCGAGGAGATCAGGAATTTCCGTTTTATTGCGACTTTCCAACTTATTCTTTTCTTTTGAATTTTCACCAATTTTTGCACAGATATCATCAATTTTTGAACCAGGAGTACTCATTTTCATGAAACTATCTGCAGAACTTGGACCTTTTGAATGAAGCTGATTTTTACGCATTGTAGTTTTCATCATAGACAATGGAATTGCATCAGGACAAGGAGGGATCGAGTCAGACTTGGACTCAGCTTTGATCGTGGTAGTGGTGGTGGTTGTAGTAGTGGAGAATGTGGCAACAGTGGTTGGAGCAGTTGTATTAATCATTGAATTGATGTAAGAGTTCTTCATAGACGATGAATAATTACTCATCATTGTTGTTTGAACACCAAATTGTGGTAAAACTGAATTTGAAGTTGACATTGAACAAGCGGGTGTTGAATTTTTGGAATATGCAGTAGATGAACTTTTTTGTCCAGGACTGGAGTTCCGTTTATTAACCATATCTTTTACTGTGTACGAAATAGAAGTGCTAATGTTTTCTTTTGATACCATAGTTACTGTAGTGGTAGGTGTCTTAATTCCACTTTTTTCAGTTGGAGCTGCAGTTTTTGATGAACACTGAACTGCTGTAGCTGGACTTACTGTAACAGACGTAGATTCAAGAGCAGGAATACTTGAAGTTGTTTGGGTTACTGGAGATATTGAATTTGTAGTAGTACTACTACTTTGTGTGGTTATTGCGATTGACGTCGTTGACAACGAACTTTTTGTGGTTGATGTTCGCGTTGTGACAGTTGCTTTCGAAGGTAATATCATAGTCGGTGATGAAACCTTTACAGTAGAAGTAGTTGTTACTGGATTAATAGATGTCGTTAACGTTGTCACACTGTTTACATCTGACGAAATCACAGCAGATGCGCTGGTAGAAATAACAATATTCGTTTTTGCTTTTTCGGAATCATCGGTCTTTGGAAAAACTTGCATTTTTGTTGGCGATTCTGTAGCTTTACTGTCAGCTTTAATAGAACTTTTAGATAATTTTAAATCTGAACTCTTCAAATTATGAATTATTGTTTTCTTTTCTTTGATACTTCCTTTTTTAGAATAAGTATTATTAACCTGACCAACTTTTGGTTGAAATTGTAATTTAGCACTTAAAGCATTTATTTTTGACCCTGCACCTGAAGATTTTATCTGCTGCTTTTGGTTTTCAGATTCTTTTTCCGAACTAATTGAGTTATTATTTACCAATATTTGGTTATCACTCTTATTATCCTTTACATTTTTATCAGTTTTACCAGTCTCTTTAGAAGATGCTCTAGTATCCATTTTTGTATTTGTGTTCTTTTCTTCAATTTTCGATTTGATTTCATCAGTTTTTAAAGCATTAAGTTTAACTGCACTGCGCGTCACTGATCCTTCAACTTCTTCCTTTATCATGCTTTTTGATTTATCTTTTAACATATCACTTGATAGTTTAAAATCTTGTTCAATTAATTCTTTTGAAGCTTTTGTATCTACAATTGAATTCAACTCTGATTTTTCTTTATCATTTAATTCCATTGTTCTCACATTTCTTTTAGAATCTGGGCTTGTTATGTCAGTGACACTCATTACACCAGTTTCGGAAATTTTTAACTGAACTTCTTTCCACTCCTTATGTGGTTGTTCATTTTCCGTTTCCACTTGACCAATACCAGATTCCGAAAGAGATTTTTTGAATTCTGCATTATCTTCGGACAATTTTATTCGTTTAGGTGATGACTCAAATATTCTGTAGCTAAGGTGTAATGGTACTTTCTGTCAATATAAAAATAAAATTTAATTATATTTTCATTGTTATATTAAATAATATTAATTTAATTTAATTTAATCTAATCTACTAAAAATGGATAGTTGTTTCGATAAACATTTGATGAGCTTTAATGCAATATTTTAATAAATTTTAATAAATCCTAAATAAGATACAATAGATAATTTATTAAATCATTGCAAATTCTTGTCTTATATTTTCGTTTACTAATCTAATTAAGTATTTCATTTAATATATTAAATAATATAATTTTTATAAGCTTTTATTTAAAGTAAAAGGGCAAAGGCAGAGCATGTGGATGGTGCGCTTCAATCATTCAGTTAAGTAAACCTTTTGACTTTACTTGGTAAAATATTCAAATAAGATCTTTAGACGTTTTATTAAGAAATCAAATGTATACAAAAAGTATTTCTTTCTTATAGTAAAGAAGTTGTTATAACAGAAAAATTAATCTTTTTTATTGTTACGGAACTATCCAATCCTCTAATGATTAATAATATATTTAAAATATACCAACCCTTCGCCAATGATAAATGTACATAACATCCATAAGTGTATATGTAGAAGAAAGTGGTTCTTCTTTATATAGTATATCAATTCTGTGCACATCAGAAAGACCATATTTAGCTCGAATTAACTTTTGTAAATGAAATATTGTGACTGCCGCTGGACACCTTAAATATCGCCGAGGTAATACTGTTGTTGTTGCCTCTGTTTCTTCATCTTCACTCTCGGTTTTCACACTAGGATTATGATATTCTAATGATAAACTTAAAGATTCATCAGGGGAATATATATGTGACTCAACTGGCTCTCCTCTACTTTCTGGAGACATTGTTGCTGTTTTTGCATCAGGATGATTAGCATAAAATTCTCTTCTGCATCGCATTTCATCTAAAATAAGATTTAATAAATGTATTTCAATTATATTTTTATTATGATTATTCAAGTTACATGATGGTGACTAGCAAAGATTTAAACTTCCATTATTCAATATAATATTGAATTATATTAGTTAATATTGAATTTCATTCTATAATAATATTTATATATTCCATGTAATTTTATAATATAACTTCATAGTTTTTATTTTAGTAATTATTATTCTGATAGAAGAATAATATAAATTTAAAGGATGAATATTGCATTATTTCTTAAAAATAAATTCATAATACTTTATAAAATTTCATAGAATTTATTTAAAATCTCACAAGAATACAATTTCCAAAGATATTACTTCTAAATTTCATTTATTCCTTATTTCTAAAGATAAGCTATCCAAGTAATCTTAATAAAATTAAATTAAAGTTAAAATATATATATATATTTTCATTTAAAATGTATACTTACTTTGATAACAGCCAGGTACCAACTTATATACAATATCTTGTAATGTATAGTCTGGCCTGATATTCAGAAGTGGTTTGCTTTTGTGAACTTGGACCTCACATATTGGACAATATTTATTTTTTTCTAAATACTTGACAATACAGCTTCGACAAACTGAAAGCAAGAATAATATTACAACATTAGTGATATATTTGTTTTTTTTTTGGTACTGGTAAATTGGTATTTCATATATATATATATATATATATATATAT
>JABFPN010006499.1:0-11507 GCA_022817305.1 Leptoteleia sp. ZL-2020 | reverse complement strand
GTGCAACCATTGGGCCACGTGATATTGGTGTTTCATACCGACGGTCAACCGACCGTCGCAGCCGACGGTAAGCCAACGGTTGCCAAGCGTGGGCCAGTACTGGGCCGTTTGTCAATTTCTACATGGGTAATTAGACGATCGAGAAATTAATAACGGCCATGGCTGTTGAACACTTCTCGAGTTGTTATTGCTAAAGGAAATGCTTTTTGCGGATTAATATTGTTAAATTTCAATATATAAGTCGATATCGAGTCCACTGTATTCGAAATGATTAATTCGCTGAGTAAAATATAACAGAAAATATTACTGTTTTTATCTTTGTTTTGAATACAATTCGGTCTTAAAATAACATTTATCGTTTTCAAAAGCAAAGATACCAGTTTTAAGTGTTATGTTTACACTTAAAACTGAAAATTTTCCTCATGAAAAACAGTCATTTTTATTGACATATCGACATGTATCTGAAACAATGTTAAAAACTGCAACAGTTTTCCCAATGTAAATTTAAAGTATAAAGAAACTTTGTCCGCATTATACGAATTAATACAATCATTTTTCCTTTTTTTTTCCTGCAGGTGATTTAATCGAGCAATTATCAAGCAATTATCAAGAGTATGAAATTCTCACAATTTCAATCTAACGATTGTCCATCCATTTTCCATTATCCTGAAAATAATTAAATATCAAATACTCGTGTTGTCAAACATTTTTACACAATAACTGGCATCAAAAAGTCAGCTCGGTTCCATAAGAATGAAAAAGATCATCGCCTACTTTCGTGCCGAATTTATGCGTTCGAAAAGCAACCGAAATAAAACTGCGCGCATAAACAAGTCCTTATCATTACGGATTCTAAAATTCACTCTATAAAATGTCCCTATCTTCAATAACTGAATTCCCACGGCGAATGCCGGTAAATCAGCGGAAACGTTCTCCAAAATGCGACTCCAAAATGGGACGTTTCGGGCCGTAAATAAACGACGAGCGGGCGTTAACGATTTTTTCGCGGGCATGCAAGGATCGACGGCAATGTCAGGGCGATCATCGCGTAATCGTCCCGACCGTTCGGAGCCGGCACTGAAATTTATTCACGCCGGGCATTTCGAATTCAAATGGTCGGATCGCGACGGCCGATGCTCTCGCGGGATAAGCCCCAGAAATATTTGATTTTCGAATAGAGACGTTGGGAATAGAATGTCGCGAGCGTCGCGATAGACGACTCCATCCCGATCCGAATGAACGAGCCGATTAAACGGAACGCCCGGCTACTCCCGTCCCTATCTTATTACCGGCGATAAGCGTGGCGACTTTTTCGCGCCCGCGAAATTGCCCTCGACGCGAGTTACAGGATCGTTACGGTAATGCGCTCGACGGCGAGTATCACGTGCTTGCGACGATTCATTTTAGAACGCTTCCCGGGGCATAAATATGAAAATTAAGATGACGAGCGAATCGGCCCTGATACCCGATACCGCGGTGCATCGACTTAATGAGAGATCCCCGTGGATCGTCCGTTTGATGTTTATGTTATTTGCGCGCCGCTTCTATCGGCGATTAATACGACTATTCGTATTTCTGTAATCAACGCGCGGACATTTTTCGCACAATGTAGATGATGGTGCAGGTTTTGCCAACCGAACATTCCGCGCTTAACTGCTTCTTTTTCCCCGGGCATCAACGCGACCCGTTGATTCAGGTATCGTTTGGCCGCTTCGACCGTTTCTTTTCTTAATCTGACGTTCGCGTTTTTTGCCGCAATAAAGTGTCGTTTTTTATACGCCGATAACAGAAGATTTTGTTGGAAAAGTCGAGTGGTTCGTTAATTTAATCATTATACCAATGATATTTATTGTTGTAAATTCATAATTTTTTTTTAAAGCCGCGATTTGTATAATTATATAAATTAACTAAACAAACTAATTGGTTTCTTATCAAATCATGCTTATAAAGAAATAAAATATAATTACGTAATTTCTTCGCTTCGTTTTCTTTAAAGAGTTTAGCATATCTACTCGAGTAAAAATAAACATGACCAAAACATGATCAAATATTGACCATTTTTAGACCACTATATGATCTAAACATGATGAATATTTGACCACACACACTGAGAAAAATATGAGAGAAAAAATTACTGCTTTTAACTGTGTCTTTTTTAAAAGCTAAGAAACTAATTTTAAGTGTAATATTTATGAATGAAACAGAAATTTTTCCTTTCAAAAAAACTGTAATTTTTACTGAAAGACGTATACAAATCTAAAGCACAGTTAAAACCGGTAAATTTTTTCCCGTCATATTTCTCTCAGTGCAGAGTCTCATTTTGTGATCCCCAAACGATCACTTTGACGTCAAATTTGATCATGTTTTGATTACGTTTATGTTTACGCGGTTATTGCTCTGCATTTTAAGCTATCGGAATCCCCCCTTTTCGTAATGTTTGGCGGAAGAAAAAAAAATTGCACCGAAATTGGCCGGTAACTGCTCCACATCTATTTCGACCAAAATTTAATGAGCGATACAAATTTTCCAGCCTCTCATTGCCCGGCTGTGCCGCGTATTTAATTAAGTGCCATATTTTCGTATCGGGACTGCGATGGGTCTCATTATAATATTCGAGGCGAGATGGTAATTAGAGCAATGTTCGATCTCGCGGCGGAGAAATCGCGCTGGTTCGCTCCGGGCGTCGCTCGGCCAATTTGCTAATTAGGCTGGATGTAAGCCTAATTATTCCGCGTGGTCGCTCGGCCACGACGTGTCGCCGAGTAAGAGAGAGAAAAAAAAAGGGCCCGCGAATAATTCCCCGACGCGTCATTAAATAAAAAAGGAAGAGGAGGGGAAAAAATAGAGAAAGAAAGAAAGCCCGGCGCACAATAACGCGACGCAAAAGAATTGCGCTGTTTGCGGTCTGCGCATTGAAAGACAATGCTGTTTTGTTTATTATACCGAGGTTTTCAAGCATAAGCGTGGAAGTGCACAGAGGTGTGAAAAAGGATCATAATATAAAGTTACTGTGGCAAGGTGCTGAGAATATTTCATAATGCGTTGATGCACGGATGCGCGCCTTTGCCTGCTCCAACAGTGGCGTATCCCCAATTTTCATTCGCCCTACTTCTATTACGCAAAATTAAGTTCAATTGACAATGCCAAGAGACGAACGTTAACGCGTGTGTATCGTTTTAATATATACAGAATGTACACGAAGAGCGTAATTAAAGGAAACTAAAACTGTGATCACTTGAAACGATATTAACAATTTACCAAAATTCTAAGATAAGGAAATTAAACACAGATTTTTACATCATATTACGACATAAAGAACAACACACTTATAAACATTATTGAACACACTCAAAAACATTTTATAAGTGACTTAAAAATCGTTAAATATGGAAGATTAATTGATCTTGGTTTAAAGATATTTAAAACACTCCAATTTATAAATTTCCCTTATTGAACATTTTAAACCATGCATATTGTTGTAATATAAATTTCAGTTTGAGTCAATTCAAAGTTAACTTTGCATTGTAAATATTACTATAACAATTATACCATCAAAACAATACTATTAACAGATATGAATTTCTTCAAGCGAAAAACAAAAAAGAGAAACAGAAAACATTTCAGATTAATAAACTTAATTTTTCGATTAAAAGAAACAATTAATTAATACAATAAATTTATACAATAACCGAACTAATTTGAAAATCAACATCTCCATTCACTCGCCATTTCAAAGCCTAAAGAAATCTCGTCGATTCCGTCACTCGGCGTCGACGAGTTAATATAAAATGTCTCCATTATAATTGAAATATCAGTCCAATTAAATGTATTCATAATTTGCAGCGCCGAAATCATTTCATCCGGGCAACAATGCGTGACTGACAACAATCATCCGTTCCTTTCGCGGAGAGAATGTTTTTCATCGGCGTTTCCTTTTTCATTCAATTAGAAGCCCCGCGTGTCCCATTATCGTGCACCGAGTCCGGCACTGGCTGGTTTTGTGCCGCAGCATCCCCTCGATCGAGCGCCCCCTCCCCCAATCCTCCGAGCCGTCTCACTCGCACTCCCCAACCCTCGTACGGCAGCATCCCACGGAAACCCCTTTATTCTTGCCGGCGAACTGTTTCGACGCGAGCGCTACGGGTGATCCATTCTAAGGGGGTTTTATTCTTCACGGGAGTCTGCGCGATGTGCGACGACTTCGATCACGAGCGCGTGAAAAGTCACCGGGCTCCCGGTAGGGTCCCGGTGGGGGGAACGCGCGCGATCGTAACGCGAGCCTACCCTTATTTCTCAATGAAAAGGCCCCCGTTAAACGAAAGCGAACGCCAGTAATGAATTAACGCGAACTAATCATTAAGTTGATCCGCGCCCAAACGTGTGCTACCGCGGAAAGAAGAAGAGAGAAAAAGAAAAAGAGCGTAGTAACCATTCTAATTGCGCCGGCGGGAAAGCCGACGTGGATTCGGTGAGAAAAGTGGTAATTACCGAATCAAGTCCGCCCCGCTGATAAACCGAAACACCGGGGCTAAGATAAAATCGTTCATTAAGCGTCGCACGGGACCTTGTCACTCCAGCTAAATAAGGTAGCGCCTTCTAACGGACAAAAAAGGGGTGGCGATAAAAGGCAACACTGGTACGTCGATAAAGTCAAAAATAAAAGCCCCGCGATAACACGACCTCGGGAGCGTCGTCGACCATTAGGTCGCTTGTAGGTAGCGGTTCGTGCCACCGTTTTTCCTTTTTTTTTTCTTCCCTCCTCTTTTTTTCCTTTCTTTTTTCCTTTCTTTCTTTCTTTTTTTTCGTTACCTTTTCCCTAGCGCACCAGATATACCTATGGGCAATGTTGATTGCACCGCGGCGGTAATTTTAAACCGATGTAGGAAGTCCCTCGCCTCGTTATCCTATCGTCGTCACGGCGGATAGGGAGCACTTGTATCGCGAGATAAAGTTCGTGCCTGCCGTACAATGAAAACCGCGATACCGGCCGTGGGACTCTATAATTCGTTTCCGCGACGAAAAAAAGGGGGGGAAGGGAGAAAAAAAAAAGTATAAAAAGGTCACTTCGCGCCGGAGCCAAGGCATTAATGAAATAATGGCGATAAGCCGCAGTGTTTAAGTATCGCCGATCGGCTACAAAAATGAACTTATCAATATTAGAATATACGGTTATAAGCGATCAAGATAATTCCAGGGGGGAAAGAGGAGGTTAGATAGCATTGACGGGATTTATGCTGAGAAACGGATAAGTGCGGAAAAAGTGACGGCGTACGCGGGAGAAATGAAATCGGTTTTGCGTCAGAGCCGAAGATTACGCTTTATCTAGTGCATTTTTCCTCGGCGTGCATTGCCTTTTAATATAAACTTCATTGCATATTCTAATCAGGATGAGGCTATTTATATATTTACATATTCTATTGCATTAAAAACGGTTCGCCAATCTTCCAGGCTTGGTCGACATGAGTCGACGTTAATTTAGCGTTATAAATTTCGAGGACCAAATTCGGTCGAAGCTTAATCTATTCGACCATTACCTCTAAGCGTAAATCTGTCGGAAGATAAGCGTCCGCGCGAAGATCGGAAGATCGGCGAGGGCTTCGAGAAGAGCTGAATGAAATTGGCGTCGGCCGTAAACGGGAGCGCGCGAATCTCAGTAACACAAATACCAATGGAGAGGCGCGCTCGAATGGGAATTCCCGAACGTCGGTATGGCTTGCGGTGTTTGTAAAAAGAGCAAGGTCGTATCCTAGGCAGATCGTCAAGGTTGATAGCGAAGGTTGGGCCGGGCTGGCCGGGGACAGCGGGAGCAATATCGGTCGCGGTGGAAGGTGGTGATCGCGCGAGAGCTCACGCTCACGAAAACCGTGAGACGGGTAACCTGTCGCTTACCCCGAGCGAAAAAGTAAAACAAATACGCCAGGCCAAGGGACGGGAGCGGACGGGAAGGCAGGAGGGGTCTCGACGCAGGGTCTTCGATCCATCAAAGTCAGACAGACGACCCTCTCTCCTTCGATCTCTTTCAGTTCCTTTCATTGCCGGTCCAGGCACCAGGCCGATTATATTTTTACAAGCGTGTCCAATGTCCTCGAAGAATATATTACGGCGCACCGATGTGTCGCCTTCGGGAGGTGCCTGGATCCGCTGATGTACGTATAAAAGACGTTAAACAATTTTCACCGTGGGCAAAATAGTCAGCAATTTTTGGCGCAAACCTCGACAACTCTTCGCCAGGAAACGAAAGACGATTCGTGGTTGGGTCAAGGAGATGCCCAAACACCGTTGGTAGTTTAACGCCCTAGTGGTGCAATATATTTTCCTGTATTATTTCAGCTTTGTTTAATCCTCGTATTCCTTAAACTGTTGCTGGATTAGGTCAGGTAATATTGCAGGGGAAAAAAATATATGGGGGATTCTAGTATACGTTTGTTTAGTTTAAACGCATTGTACTGTATAGCATTGGTGACGTAAAATATTTTGTTGTGGTATTTTAAGAAATTGATTTAAACTTCAGTGTTGTTGTGACGTATAGTA
The DNA here is from genome assembly GCA_022817305.1 of Leptoteleia sp. ZL-2020. Classification (NCBI taxonomy): domain Eukaryota; kingdom Metazoa; phylum Arthropoda; class Insecta; order Hymenoptera; family Scelionidae; genus Leptoteleia; species Leptoteleia sp. ZL-2020. Next base: position 4,976 of record JABFPN010006499.1, on the reverse strand, counting down.
ATATTTGTTTCAACTTTTTTCTGCTCATACTTGACGTAACCACACGCATGGTTATGGAAAACAAATTAAGCCAACCTTTCTGGTATGTTTGTCTTAATTAACAAAACTTTTTTCCATGTGCATCATGTTAATTGTTTTGCCGTACTTTGCCACACTTTTACCACCCCTTAAATTTCGACCCGAGTGGATATACATTGTCACGGTAATTTTTTGTCTTTTCATTGTCAAATTCCAGCCGGGAGAAAGTCGGATTGCGCAATTGGATTTTCAGGGCAGATGTCGCTGGGCGCGCTTCCAATCCCTTTTAAGTCGGAAGCTAATCACGGTTCTTGGTTGTGAATAGAGCGAATGAAGTATGCGATCGAGGTACCGCGGCGAGATTCGATCGTTTAGTATGCTCACCTTTAATGGGAGATTCCGCGTCCGCTCTCGCAGTCGCAAATGTCATGAATTAAATGACTTAATTAAGCATAAATCGGTTCATAAGATAGCTAGATAATGCGAGTCCAATAACACAGTAGACATGTTCATATTGAGATAAATTATGCCCGGGATTGTAATGATTGCAATAATCGTTTGATCTTTAATCTGGAAGAAATCGCATTCTTATAATTACCCGGCATTCATGCGTTTTCGTTTTTAGAACATTCGGAACGATCCCGAGGCACGATATTTCGAAAAGGATCTTCGAAACGTTATTTATGATATCTTGTAACGTGTATAGATAATGATCTCACGGGAACACACCGAGCTGTAAATCATTTACTAGAATAAATGAAAACTTGGGACTCCAGTTTTTCTTTAAATTGGCAGCAGATTAAATCTTAATAAGATACGAGCTCGAAATTTTGAGCCGAGAAATTATACTTACGGACATCTCGCAAGAAAGGTCTTCTTATTTTACGATTCATTTCGCTTCAGCTCTAGCCGTTTCAGTGATATTCTCATTATAATCTTTCATCATCCGCGTTTTAATATATTGCCTTGTTAATAGTAATGTAAATAAAGCAGAAATGGTAGTAGCCGAATGGTCTTGCCACGCTGAATACCAACAGATGGCAGATTAAAAATATTACGAAAACACGGTAGTTGATACATTAGTCGCGGAATAATATAGTTTTACGTCGGTCGATTCGCACAATATCCAGTTAATTCGCACATCTTCCACTCGTTTATTTATTCCTACCTTCATAGCCAATTAACCTTTTACATTATTCCGATCATAACTCTTAATAAAAACATAAATAATTGTTCGTAATCGGGAAGGGCGACTGTAATACCGAGTACTTTCAAACAGAATAATCTCCCAGTCACCTTACCGCGAGCAATCTATTAATTAATTCATCAAATTCGTGCATAAATGCAATAAATTTTTCTCTAAAATTACAAACAATAAAGTCAAATACATCAGGGATATATTCATCTTAAATTTGAAATTGTAAATGAATAAATAAATTTTACTTGAAACGTAAACGGTTTCGCAATAGAGTGCGCTAAAAATTATACATTACCTTATACAACGCGTGGTATTTTAAATATAACAAACATTATTGTGGGGTTTAACGGTACAAGAACTCGTTTCCCACCACTTTGTTTGGCGTGTAATTATTTGAATAAACAAGAAAATAAATTGAATTGATATGAAATGTTTGTAAAGTTCAGACTGCAGGGAATACACGGCGATTACAGTAAATTCTCACGTAGATCCACCGAGCAATCACCATAAAATATCGCAGCGTTGGATTTTCCGCCTCCAATCGGAAGCCGCTAATCGAAGCGTTGTCCAATATCGTAACGATCATAGCCGATGGTTTCCCGAAGTGGCCGTTTGATATGCCCTCCGCTATTATCCTCTCGCGATGTCTTTCAACGATTTATGATCTCGGCTCGCCGGCTAGATAGCCGGTTCGTTCGGCGAACGGTAAAAAGTCACCGGGCAAAAAGTCGAAGAAAAGCGCGCGCGCGCGAGCGAGCGGCGAAAGAAGCTCACGGCAGGGGGGGGATGGAAAAAAAAAAAAAAAAGAAAAGAAAAAAAAAGGGTGACTCGTCGGCGGCAAAAAGGCCACGACGAGGTGATCCCGCGAAGTAAGCGATCTATTAATTATGATTGCCATTAACGGGCTCGATAAAACGACGGAATCGGGAGCCGGCGTATCTGCTCCGACTGCCACCGGAATTATTCATACGGCCAAGTAAGACAAATTGCTATTTTAGCACGGCGTCGCATAATCGAGCCGCCCGACGCGACTCTTCTACAAATATCCCGCGGACATTTTATGGCTGCCCTCGTATCTCTCCGGCGCATTCTGTTTCCCAGCACGCGATTATGCGCAGGCTAAGGCTTGAATTTAAAGTAATGCTGATTGGTTCGTTGTAAGTGCGTTTATACTGCAAATTGAACGGGCCGCTTATTATAAAGATAGCGCACGAACAATGCGCTGATTTATGCGCGAAAGCGGCGCGTCGTTTTTGATTTACCGGTCCTTTTCATAATAACGCTATTAATTACGATTATAAGCCTTGCCCTTACCAATCCCCCCCCTCCACCCTCCCCCTCCGCGTCCCCTTTCGTCCGGTTATTATCGGCGCGTTTCGCCTAATTTATGGGCGCCATTTTTGCCCCGCGATCGTATCGCGTCTCGGGCGGTAGCCGGGGCGCGCATTTCGTGCGCATTATTTATGCGCACTCGTGGCGGCCTCTCGCGGGTCAACTTTTGCGGCTGGCTGCGATTGAGTTATTGCGAGCGCGTAATCGGCACAAAGCGAGCCGACGAGCACGAGACGAGAATCGCCGAGCCGCGATTTGACTGAGCAAGCGACCGTGGGGCGGCCTCGCTGGGTCGCGTGGACGATACTCACCGCGAATACCAAACGTCTTATTACTCCGCGCGCATGTAATCTATTCGAATTACCGCGACGTGGCCGATGTCGCCGATTCAGCCCGGACGCGCGGCTTACATGCGACTGTCATTTGGCGTGATCGATCGCCGTGTTCGCAATTGGATTAATATATCCGCTCCGGTGTATCCGAGCGCAAGGTGGGAGAGGATAATTAATATTTATTCCCCGGCCGATCGGCATTCGATCGAACGCGAAAATCTCCGCTGATAAATGGCAACGGAATTCGTAACGTTGATTGTAATAATGTTAAGCTCCGGAGCGCGGATCTCGTCGGTTGCATAAGCGCATGATCGATGCGCTAGGCCGCATACGATCAAGAGATTTGAACATGTCAGGAGAAATCCGTTAGGAACAGATCCACAAAAGATGAAACAAGAGAACACAGTTGAAACGCGGGCTCCGCTGTAGCCGAGTCTAACGTTCCCCATACATTATACCGTGCGAAACGTTTTAGTTATCACACTTCGACATTGTGCAGTTTTCTACGCGCGGAGAAAAAGGCACGTAAAAAAAAAAATTAATATACTTTGTCACGAGGCTCCTGTCATAAAGTTATCATATTTCAGTAGTTTTTATTATAACTAAGTACCTCTTTGATTCGGCTAATATTATACGAATAAACTGAAGAAAAAATATTTTACATTTCGTTTTACCATCTGATAGTCAGTTAAATTATCTAAAAAGTTATACTGTAATTATTTAAATTATTGAATAGAAATTTTGAATGTAAGGATACCAGGTATTCCCACGATTATCGTGATTTTCTTTGATAATGAAATATTTAAATGATCATGAGCAAATATTTATTGTAATTAGGAATCTATGTGGGGAAAATTATGAATCATAAATTATAATAATGTGAAATTCTTTTCAACGTTTGACAAATAAAGCAAACTATCGTTGCCAATTTCCTTATCATTGTGTATAATTTATAATTAGTGCTTCCGAATTGTTTGCAATCAACACGAACTTCGTTTATATATTAAATAAATAACTCTTAATGTATCAATTTATCCTAGTTGTAAACTCAACTGTGACGCGAGGCTAAACGTCGAGTCGACACTTTAAAGAATACTTTTATAACTTGCTTTTTGGCCAAAGCGAGATTTTTGCATAATCAAAATCGTTAACGCTGGACATTTTATGATCTTATTACGATCTCTAAATAGTTTATTTAGTCAATAACATTGTAAGTTGTCAGAAGAGCAACTACACCGGCATAAATCGACGTAAAAATGTAACTCCAGGTTAACGTTTGCATAAATGGAATTTTTATTGTATTATAGAAAATAAATTTAAGAATACACTGTTGAAATTACCTTCAGACTTTGCATATACTAAATTATTTTTCTTTTATCAAAAGTATTCATTAATATCACAATCAAGATGATAAGTAATTTAACTTAGAAAATTATGTAGCATAAAGAATTACTTGAAATTAAATTCTCAAAACAATATCTAAATTTATTAATCTTAATATATATAAATCACGTGTCACATTGTTTGTCCGAGCTAATCTCCTAAACTACTTAACCGATTTTAATGAAATTTGCACACCGTGTGCAGTTTGTTCCAACTTGAGATATAGGATAGCTTACATCTTAATTTATAGTCGCAATATTAATTTATTGCAAATTATTTGTCGGTAATTATTCGGAATGTCCCCCCCGCCTAAGGTGGGTAAAAAACACATGGAATCGATGTATTTTTTTGCGCTGATTACGATTATGCAGAAAAAATTTGGTTTTGGCTGACCGTTTTACAGTTATTTGCGAAAAAGTGCTATTTTTACCCATCAAGAAATTTATTTCTTTAAAATCAAACTAAATTAACCGCATAGATCCAGGATATCGTAAGGAGTAATTTTGGTCCTTTGGAGCATATCTCTAAAGTTGATATTTTCAGAGTTATGGGCGAAAATTTGAACGCCCAACTTAACCCGGACGCGCTCCGTGGGACTATATTGTCGTCTACATGGAGACAATCCCCACACTTCCAAACGATATAACACATGTTTTCTGTGTATTTTTTTCTGCTGATTACGAATATGCAAAAAAAGTCCAGTGGTTAGTCAG
>JABFPN010006498.1:0-11509 GCA_022817305.1 Leptoteleia sp. ZL-2020 | reverse complement strand
CATAAAAAAAAAAAAAAAAAAAAAAGAAGATCATATCATTATTCTTTTTATCCTCTACGATCGCGTCAAATGACCCCCCTGAAGTAGCGCAAAACTTTCCTTTTATCGACCAATAAAACCGCTGTAAATTTCATATTCACCGCGAGGAGCTTTAAAAAAAAAATTTTACGATTCAACTTCGAAACATTTATTGTCATCCGCCGCCGCGGATTACCATGCAAAAAAAATCACCGTTAATAATGATGTATAAATAAATAAGAGACGATAATGATAAAACGGATAAACAACCGATGATAATCGAGGATTGCGCAAGCGCAATTTTTTTGCCGCCGCGTCTTTCGTGTTGTCACAAGCGAGGGGGACAACTCGCGTATGCAAAGCAGCCGGCGCTCGAAAATATCCGTCGGTGCGCGCGCGCGCACCTTCGCGGTGGCATAAGTGACGGGGTGGGGCGCGAGGGGCACGCTGAAGACGCTCCTCGAAAAGAAGAGGCCACGTGAGAAAGTGAAAGCAAACGGCAAGGTTGTCCTAGAGGGCACCCGAGGAGCGCTGCCGCTTCTGCGCGATTCGCTCAATGGCTCGGCGCATCTCGATCGCGAGTCCCCCCCACCCTTTAACCCTCTGCCGCCTTTTCGTCATTTTGACATGAAAGTTTGACGCGGCCTGCCCTCGCAAATTGGACCGTTATTTTGCGAAAGCGAGCCGCGCGCACTTGGTATTTTGGCATCGCTTAACAAGCGACTAATTTGGCCGTTTTAAATGATGAATGGAATGAATTGAAGAAGATTGGCCGATGAAAACCGGGGTATATATTACCGTTACCGTCCGTGCGAGATGGACGTTAGATTTTCGTGGTAGATTGCCTTCGAAGGTTATAATTTTGTGACCTCGATAAATAAAACTGCATGGTTTCCGCGTTGCGGGTAAAAAAAATGTGTTTCTGCCAAAAATTTCTGTATTAGGGCGTAAAATTACCGCGTTTTGTCATAAATTCCCGCATTGTGGTCAAAAAATTCAGCATTTTGATCACTAATTTCCGAATTATGACCAAAAATTACCGGATTCCGGCCAAAAGTTCTCGCGATCTGGCCAAAAATTGCCAAATTGCCAAAAATTTCCGCGTTGTGACATAAATTACCTCATTGCGTCAAAAATTTCCACATTGTGGCCAAAAAATTCAGCGTTTTGATTACTAATTTCCGAATTATGACCAAAAATTACCGGATTTCGGCCAAAAAATTCAGCATTCCGGCCAAAAATTACCAAATTGCCAAAAATTTCCACGTTATGACATAAATTACCTCATTGCTTCATAAATTTCCACATTGGCCACAAAAGCGCCACATTCCTGCCAAAAATTTCTGCATTATGGCCATAAATTACCGCATTGCGGCCTCAAGCTTTCCGCATATTAGATTTTTTATGTATCCCACCTTCGAAGATTACATTTTATAACCTCGATAAATAAAACTGAACAGTTTACCGTTTGCAATGCGGATGAAAAAAATTGTACGAGAACTTTTGTTTTCATTTCTGGTAATATTTTATATTTTTTAATCCTCCGGCGACCCGTAACCTGTTTTTCTAGGTTAACAATGTATTATGTCTTTTTACAGTACATTTAAGATATATAAATAAATTTTATAACCTATAAATTTTATATATTACTCTTTATTAGATATTAAATGAAATCTGTACACTTTGTATCTTAATTCCATAGATTAATTTTACAACCTATAAAATAGAATTATAAAAAATAAAAAAAAACTAGAAAAGAACCACTTGTTCGCTCGATCGTGGCATGCTTAAAAGAAATTTAAATTATTTTCCACTTTTGCCCACCTTTAATCTATTTTTCCAATGTTTCATAACCTTCATTTCTAAGGTCAAGAATTTCACAAGTTATCTCTAGAGTTTTTCAGTACCAACCTAGTAAACTTTTTACTTAAAGTTAACATTTTCTTCTTTCACCATGTACAAAGTTGTAACAGTTTGCCTCGCTTCTTTTTCCGCGCAAATATCATGATATTCCTATAAAACTGAAGGGGGTAGAGGTGGGGGGAGAAATTAAAAACTGATACAACAAAAAATGGCCTTTTGTTTGCTGATTGATATGGATGAATCTTAATTAATTAGCGAAAGTCTTGTTTCTGATTCGCGACGGTAAACACATAGAGCGATGCAGATCCTTTATATAATTGTGCTCCTTTCGTCGACTTTGTTCGGCTTCGGCTACATCTTTCATTTCGTCCGCTTTTCCACTTCACTTTACTATGCACCTTTTTATGCACCGTCTGTCTGGTTAGTTGACTGAAAAGTAATACAATATCAGCTTTAATTAATTGCGCCGCGTCATTAGAAGGGTGAAAGTTCACGTTTCTCAGCGACAAAAATCCCCCCCGCGTGCTATAAACTTTTCAAACTTATTCCAGTCGGTCAAATAGAACGGTCTAAGAAATAAGATGCAGCAAAGTGATGGTCATTTGATGAAAAAAAAACTGGATTTAATTCTATAAACGCGGCCAAAAATGATTGTGACCGAAAAATTTCCGCATTGTGGCCAAAAATTCCCACGATATGGTATGAATTCTTAGGGTATGGCATAAATTTCCGCATTGTATCAAAAATTTCTACATTATGGCCAAAAATTACCTGGGTTATGGCTTAAATTTCCGCATTGTGGCCAAAAATTCCCACCATATGACATCAGTTCTTGGGGTATGGCATAAATTTCCGCATTGTGGCCATAAATTTCTACATTATGGCCAAAAATTACCCGGGGTATAGCTTAAATTTCCACATTGTGGCCAAAAATTTCTACATTATGGCTTAAATTTCCACATTTCAGCCAAAAATTTCCGGAATATGGCTTAAATTTCCACCTTATGGCCAACATTTTTCCTCATTATGGCTCAAATTACCATATGGCTGTATCTATGACCGTTTTATATAATTTATATGATTCCAATCCGCGACATCCATCTTTATTCCAAATGGAACTACAATCCGAACAATTTTAACACCTGCGTCCGAATTTTTTTTTACTTTCAAGGTGTTCAATTAAACTCCAATACACCGTATATTGTTCCTTTGTTTCGCACTGGATCTATTCACTGTCCCAAAAGCACTTTCTACTTCACTCCATTAACATTTCCCATCTCCGATGATTGACCGTTCGATCGGCGATTCGACAATTTCGAATTAAATCTGAAAAATGATACGTTCTCTTTACCGCGTGATTGCAACAAATTTGGACGATCAATACGCTTTAATCAATGATCGATAAGATCGAATATTAATTAAATGGAGAAAGTTGCGCCTCGTTTTGAAAGATTCCAATGTAGACGTTTTCAATTATAGTTCCGTTGTATCTCGTTGCGCGTCATATTTAATTTAAGGTAACTTAAATAAAATACGGGGCTTTATTGGATGAAGCATTAAATTTGCCTATAAATAATCCGCGGCTTCCTAGATCCAATCGTAAAAACTACCGTTAAAGTTCGACGATTGTTGCAAACTTGACATGCCCTAGTAAAAATGAAACACTTTTTGTTGGTCCATATATGTTTTAACAGTTTCATTTAAGGTAATAAACAATTTATACATGGACATATATGTTTTTCCGTAATCCATATACGGCCATATATCCATGTATGGTCCTATATGGTTCATGTATGGTCCTATATGGTCCTATAGAGTCCTATATGGTTCTATATGGTCCTATATGGTTCTATATGGTCCTATATAGTTCTATATGGTTCATGTATGGTCCTATATGGTTCTATATGGTTCTATATGGTCCATGTATGGTCCATGTATGGTCCTATATAGTCCTATATGGTCCTACATGGTCTAATATGGTATATATGATCATATATGGTCCCATATGGTCCATATATGTTTTAACAATCCCATATAATGAAAGAAAAAATTCATTTATGGACATATTTGGTTTTCCTTAATCCATATATGGCCATAATCTTTAACTATTGAAATAATGACAACAAAATGTCCGGCATAAAATGAAGGTTAAAATGCTAAATCAGTATTTCGCGAACTTTCCTAAAGTATTGAAATTGGGTATCATTAATAAACTGAACGGATCAGTTTAGCAGGTTTCAAACTGAAAGATTCGAATATTCGATAATCGTAATCTTCGCTGGCATCGATTAGCGAGTAAAGTTCCGGATACAATAAGCGGAAATCAAGCCCTCGAGGGGGACTTCCGTTCCTCCGACGCAAACTAAACTTTCTATGTTCCACTTGGGTTTAAAACGTAAGCCGTGTCGCAAGATGCAGGACGGGAGAAATTCCTTTTACTGAATTGTAACAATGAGGGACGATACAAATCTACGACTGATGTTTATTCGATAAAATTGTTACATTTTGGCCTAATTATGACTTGCAAATATCAATGCACTGGATTTAAAAATGTTTCAGTTTTACAAACTCAGCCTTTCTTCTTCTTTTTTCTTTCGTTTTCTTCTGTCTTCTTTACAGACCTCAGTAAAAATGCAATATATATGGTCCGTATATGGTACATATATGGTTGATATATAGCAATAATTGATTTCCATATAAGGAAATTATTAAATGCATATATGGCTAAAATATTATATTAATTAATGCCTTATATCGACCATATATCGTCATATATAGATTAAGGAAAAATATATATGTCCGTATATTGTCATATATGGATTAAAGGAAAACATATATGTCCATATATGGCCGTATGTGGATTAAGGAACAACATATGTGACCATATATGATCATATATGGATTAAGGAATAACATATGTGTCCATATATGATCATATATAGATTAAGGAACAACATATGTGTCCATATATGGTCATATATAGATTAAGGGAAAACATATATGTTCATATATGGTCATATATGGATTAAGGATAAACATATATGTCTATATGTGGTCATATATGGATTAAGAAAAACTATATATGTCCATATATGATTATGTATAGATTAAGGGAAACCATATTTGTCCATATATGGCTATATATGGATTAAGGGAAAACATACGTGTCCATATATGGCTCTATATAGATTAAGGAAAAACATATGGGTCCATATATGACTATATATGGATTAAGGAAAAACATATGTTCATATATGGTCATATATGGATTGCGGAAAGACATATATGTCCATATATGAAATTGTTAAAACATATATGGACCATATATGTTTCACTTTTACCAGGGGTGAATGTAAAATTCCTCAGTCGAGATTAAGCAGACCTTTAACATATAAATTTCTATCATTAACCGTTTAAAATTGCCTGAAGGCGCATCTTTTTTTTGTCTGGATAAAGAAAAGACAACTGTGACGCGGAAAGAGCAACAATTAAAAGTACACATTTTTGCGTTCGAAGCTTTCTTCGACGCGCAAACAATTACACCTCAATCAGTGGGAAGCATTTGAAATACGCGCCCGCGGAATTTGGATTTAAAAAGGCGCGAAAGTTTGAAAAAACAAACAAAAACGTCACGTTTTCATTCCGCCCGTTTCTTGTCGTTAATTTCCACTTTTTTTCGTTAATAACCCACGTTTCATTTTATATAATTAATCGGACGGAAAAATGGTCGACCAGTGTAAAAACGTTTTTTTCTTCTTTTTTTTTTTTAAATGTGCACAGATTTGTTGTATAGTTTAACCGAATGCGGATATGAGCGTTGCGAAAATGTTGCACAATAATCCGTTAGAATAGCGATGGCTTATCGGATTCGCTCGGCGTTGCTTTCGTAAATCGTTTCTATTCGATTCGAGAGGAGACCATTTCAGAGCGATGCACGATGAGCATGATGCATATATGCACGTACCGCTGGCATAAATCTCGGCAACGTCAGACAAACGTAACTGTCACGTCGGGCGACCTTATCTGAACCGAAGCGAGCCAATTCAGGAATATAAATTATGAAAATATCAATGAGGCATCAATTAAACGACCTTTGCAAAATTGTAGAATTGAATGAAGACTATTTCTCGTGTTTATCTCCGTTCGATGTTTCTTCTTTTTTTTTTTTTAGTTATTATTTAAATTCCGATGCGAGGATATAAAATTAATTCTAACATTGAATCCGTCCTTAAAGAATTCCATTAATTCCTATTCGATTCTATTGAAATGTCATAATTTGGTCAAGGGGTAAATAAATATTTTAATAGTTTGAAGTTTATTAAAAATAGGTATCTATATCCCATATATATGTATGGATGGCATACAGATGTATATCTACGGATGGGATATAGGGGTAGATATATGGATGGGATATAGAGGTAGATCTATGGATGGGATATAGGGGTAGATCTACAGATGGGATATAGGGGTAGATATATGGATGGGATATAGAGGTAGATCTACGGATGGGATATAGGGGTAGATATATGGATGGGATATAGAGGTAGATCTATGGATGGGATATAGATGTAGATCTACAGATGGGATATAGGGGTAGATCTATGGATGGGATAGAGAACTGTACCTGTAGATGGGATATAGGTTTGTACCTATAGATGGGATATAGATGTAGATCTATGGATGGGATATAGGGGTAGATCTACGGATGGGATATAGAGGTAGATATATGGATGGGATATAGAGGTAAATATATGGATGGGGTATAGAGGTAGATCTATGGATGGGATATAGATGTAGATCTATGGATGGGATATAGGGGTAGATCTATGGATGGGATAGAGAACTGTACCTGTAGATGGGATATAGGTTTGTACCTATAGATGGGATATAGTTGTAGATCTATGGATGGAACATAGATACACAATTAATTTAAGTTAAATTTCGGAAAGTGTTAATAAATTTAACTTAAAAAAATATCCACAGAAACAATTTACGAGCGATAGCACTGCAGCAATGTCTGTGTTACGAATGGGACATAAAACCATAAGTTCCAGGCGTAGGAACAGTTCATTGTCGTAATTATGCTTTTTTTTTCTTCCACAATTAAATTAGCATACGCGATAAAATTGTCGACAAAAAGAATGTTACAAAAATATTATGCAAATGAGCAACATTATGCTCGTTATATCCCGCAACGATTGTCTTCACGCGGTAGGGACAAAAGGCGGTATCGCTTAAACAAGTATTGTAGTCGCAAAGCAACGCAAACGAAACAGAAAAAAAAATGTTATGTTCTTCGACAGAAGTTTTGTAAACATTTGCAGCATGCGTGGAAATACAAAATGATCGCGCGAATTGTGTCACTTATTGTCTACTTACGAACTTTTATATCCAACATACACCCTAGTAAAAATTAAAGATATATGGTCCATATGTATGGTCCATATATATGGAAATAAAAAACTCATACATGGATCAACCATATATGACCATATATGGATTAAGGAATAACATATATGTCTACGTATGAATTTTTTATTTCCTTATATTCGGTATTGTTAAAATATACATGGGCCATATATGGACCATATATTTGATTGTTTTTAACGAATTTTAAGTCGGTAAAGCAGAGTCGATAAAACAGTTTTGTTAAAACAAAAGATGGTTCACTCTTTTTTATCTGCTCATACCAATACAGTACATTTAGTGCTGTCAAAATTATATTTTTCCACAAGTCTTATTGGAAATACTTCTCCCCTCCAATTTTTTGAATTTGAAGGTAAAAAATGTTTACTTAAAGTCGCACTTATTTTGTAACAAACGATTGCGACGAGCAGGTTAATTGTACAGAAAATTTCTTTTAATGTAATCTTGTTCCATAAACTTTCTTCTCTTATGAAATTGAGTGAGGAGAAAATGAAAGAGAACGAAGAAGATTTCAAAGCAGGAAATTGATCGGCGTCCGCACTTGTATTTATTTGTTCCAGGGAAAATAAACAAATGTGTTAACTTTCTTTCCTTTTTGACTTTGCAGATGGCGATGCAGATTGGTCACGTGACGCGTAATCGGCGACAAGGTGAGTTCATTAAATTGATTGGTGACCGGTGGCTAGAATATTATATCATTTATTGCCATATATCGATCATATATGGCCATATATAGATTACGGAAAAACATATATACGTCCATATATGAATTTTTTATTTCCTTATATGAAATTGTTAAAACATATATGGACCATATATGTTTCATTTTTATTTGCTTACATGAAATTGTTAAAACATATATGGACCATATATGGACCATATATGTCTCATTTTTATTTGCTTACATGAAATTGTTAAAACATATATGGACCATATATGGACCATATATGACCATCTATGTTTCATTTCTATTTGCTTACATGAAATTGTTAAAACGTATATGGACCATATATGGACCATCTATGTTTCATTTTTATTTGCTTACATGAAATTGTTAAAACATATATGGACCATATATGGACCATATATGTCTCATTTTTACTAGTAGAAACACATGCGTCTATATATGCTTCCATATATGCATCCATATTCCATATTCTTGTGCCATAATTTTTTTTACATTTTTTTTCAAACGATTTAATTTAATTTTTTTTTGCAAATTAATATTTTAAAAACAAATAATAACACTTTTGTATTAAAACGCGCCAACCATTGCGGCGAGGTATTGATTTTTCAATTTAACGGAAAATTTAAATACGATTTCCAACGGGACAATAAAAAGGCCATTATTCATAAGCTGATTTTAATATGGGTCTCGCGTGTGAATCGCCGACTTAAACATTAAGTGAGGATCATCGCGATAAAAAGAAGTGTGACATCACCTGTAGAAAGTCTATAAAAGAGATGTTCTGAAATTAATTGCAACTTGCGTAAGAATTGCCCCTATCATTTCCTAATGCGCCGTAATTAACAGGTACAGAAAAGAACTACATTTACAACAGTGTCAATCTAAATTGCAACTAATTCGATGGAGAGACTTGAGATGGAATGCCGGACTTCGTCGGCGCATCTTTAGTTAATTGCTTGGGGGGGGGGGGAAGGGGGGGATAATTTTGTTGAATCCAATTAAGGAGTTAAAAGGGAATAAGAAATGAAAAAGAGGCACTGTTAAACAAAATAACGCAACATTTTGTTTAATATAAAATATTAATACAAAGATGAATGTTCCCGCGTGAAAAAAAGGAGTCTGAATTTAGCTGATTTTATATTCTGCCATATGTTTGTATTGGAACATATATGCATCCATACACGAGTCCATATATTCATCTATATATAAGTCAATATATCAGTCCATATATGCTTCCATATATGCTTCCATATATGCTTCCATATATTCATCTATATGAGTTAATACACGAGTCAATATATGCTTCTATATATGCGTCCATAAATTCATCTACGTATGAGTCAATATATCAGTCAATATATGAGTCAATATATGCGTATATATATGCTTCCATATATTCATCTATATGAGTTAATACATGATTCTATATATGCGTCCATATATGCTTCCATATATGCATTCATAGATTTCATATATTCATCTCTGTATGACTCGATATATGCGTCTATATATGCTTCCATATATGCATCCATACATGAGTCCATATATTCATCTATATATGAATCAATATGTGCGTCCATATATATCCATATGTGTCTATATATATGACATATATGACGATATAACATACGCAAATCTACTAACATATATATGTCACTTGTATATTTACATATATGGCATTACTTATATACAAATGTATTTTGAGTTATATTGAAGCTTTTATTTTGTTTGAGAAGTAGAGAATATAATGAACATATTCTCTTGCTTTTTATTACCATTTTCCCTGCAAAGTTCTTATATTTAGCGTTGAATTCGCACAATTTACACTTTTCCCGCCATTTTCCAACAGGCTCCGCCCCCCAAACGCCTAAAGGCTAATAATAAAACAGTACTTTAACGTTCCGTTCCTCGGAATTTTTAATTATAATTATATTTAATTTGATTGGAAATTGAATTCGCGCGGTATTGAATGCGCGAAGTTGCCTTTATTGGCTTGAGTGCGCGCGCAGTGACATCAAAATGGCCACATTAACGTCGAACAATATAAAACCGGACGGCCGGGACTGAAACTCCCGGGGCTTTTTTTTTAATGAAGTCACAAAGGACAGATTAGTACGCGAAAACCGCGCGGTAAAAAGCAATAAACTATTACGATTTGTGCGGGGAAAAAGTGTCGTAATACGTATGTATTATCTCATTCGCGTTCGCCGTGAGAATTGGCGCGCGCGCGTGACACACACACGCGCGCGCGCGCGCGCGGCCAACGTCAGATCTTCACGCAGATATTAACCGGAGAAAGTGAAGTATTACGGAAATTAAATAGCTGATTGTCCAGGGGAATGAGCAAATTTTGATTATTTATTATTCTATATCCGGATAATTCGGTTGGCAACCGTGATGTATGAGATTGAACAAACAGGCTGGCCTATGGAACGGGTGATAAAGTGAAAAAGTCGAGGAAATTGATAGTAAATAATGTCGTCCCTTTTCCAAATGAAAATTATTATAAAAAAGAAACGTTAAATTTCATAAATATTTACCAATATTATTCATCTGTCCAATTCTAGTAACATCTATGGTGTATTTTGGGAATATTTAAAAAAAATAATCTTAAAATGTACTAGGAATATTTTTAGGTTGGTACTAAGATATCACTTTGGTTTATTTACTAGTATATAAATTATTTATTGAGGAAAAATGGTTTTAAGTTGGTACCCCTAGTTCAAGTCACAGAACTACCAACTTGTAACCATTTTTTCTTCTAGTTGGATACGATATTTCATATGCTATAAAAAGAAAACATGTTGGTAGCTCGAAGGGCTACCAACACATTTAATTTTTAAACCGAATAAACTATTTTTAAAGTGTACTCTACTTTAAATTTATTATTTAGAAGACCCAACTTAATTTTAGTATGGAATTTGAAGACTAAACGTCTTTAAAGTACAAAACATAAACAAAACTTGTTTTTGTTTCATATTTAATTCCGCCTAAATGACCTTCAAAATGCTAAACAATTTATTGTTCTATCCCCACAATCGTCCAAGTGTTTACAAACATTATTTGTTGACACTTTTCACTTGATAAACATTTTGTCATGCCCTTGAAAATGTAAACAAAACATTTTTGTTTGTTTTCCTTACACGACCTTCCAGATGTTTACAAACATTGTTTATTTACATTTCTTTTTTCATTTTTTCCACGTTATCACTTCGAAATGACAAAGAACACAAAGGAACGTTGAGGAATCGTATTGGAAATTTGAAACGGCCGAGCCGCGCCTGGTTTCCCGCGCTTTTTTTTTTCCTTCGACCGATGCTTTCGAATCCGTTAATGATTTTAATAATGTAATTATATTTATTGCAAAACGAAGCGGCGCGGGCAATTTTATTATTTAATTTCAATGTTATTGCGCCACGCGGAATGGCGGAAAAGAAAGTTTTAGGAAAAGTCACATTAAAGCCGGACGAAGACGCCTCGGCACAAGCTTACGGGGGGGGGGGGGGGGGGCCC
>JABFPN010006497.1:0-11509 GCA_022817305.1 Leptoteleia sp. ZL-2020 | reverse complement strand
TTTTAGGAAGTGTCCTCAAAACTGCCATTGTTTCACAATGTGACTTTGGGGACAGTCCTCAAAACTACCAAATGTCCTCAAAACTGCCAGTAAACAAGTCAATAAAATGGCGATTTGGTCTCAAAACCGCCATTAGAATAATATATGTGTATATATATATATATTATAAATAAATGATTGTTTAATACTTTTTTAAGATAATTTTTATTTATTGTAAGGAAATGTGGGACAAATAATTTAAAATTTAAAAATATTTATTACATAATATTAAATTGTGTATAATAAAGAAATTAATTCATTTCACACGGAAATTGTAAAGTATACACAAATTTTAAGAACAAATATAAATATCTTGATATTTAAAAAGCTCTTATCACCGAAGAATTCAAATGTAGTCAACGTGAATCTTAAAAATTCAGAATATGAACCTGAAAATAAGTTTGCGTTCTTATAAATTTTAATTGTCTACTCAATAGTCAAATAATTAATTTGTTCTTTTTAATATAATAAATTACATTAATAATATAAAAATTTGAAGAGTAAAATGTTAAAAAATTGTTATATTCGCACAAACTCATTTTATTAGACTAAATTCATATTTACTGTTGTCTTATATATGGATATGTATAGGTAAAATAAATGCCAATTTAAGTGCATATGTTGCAAAAAGCATCACGTGTAAGCAAATTCTAAACTAGAATGAAGTTGACAATAGTCAATTCACTCTTGTACCGCAATATATCATAACTTTTAATCGTTTTTCATTTTTTATGAATATTTGAAATTTGTTATTAAATACCATGATACTATTCTGCTACAGCCACAACCGTCACAAGATCAAAGAAATGTGAATATTAACAATAATGGTGAAAAAACATTGTACCAGAAAGAACTCACACGTGATTTAAATAAATATCCGCACATATCTCAGGTAATTAATTTTTATTTAATAAAAATAATACTTATATAATAGAAATTTCATGACTGTTTGGAAGCTGGAAATTATTTTAACGAATTGCTTTTAAGTAATAGTTTAAACTAGAAAATAATAGTTTAAACCGCATTTATCCTAATATTGTGGCAGTACCAGAATGAATTTTGAGATATAGTTATTTTAATATAATTAGCACTAGAGGGATGGAGTTCAATTCCTAAGCAGTTTCAAAATTGTAAGTAACACTTTATAAATAATATTTATCAATAAATAAAAAATTCTATCGAAAACAATTTAAAAATTTAGTAAACGTTATATAATTTCTTTTATTATATATATATAAATAATAGCTTTCTAATTTTCCATTCCCATACAAGTATAACATTAGGACAAATTAGGTTGTTCAAACTACCAGCATGGATAAGTGCATCACTAAATTTCTATTTGAATTAGATATATTGTATAGCTATTATTGGCTATTAAGTAGAAATTATAATTATCGTAGGTAAACAAATTGATGTGAGTCAATTTTATGAAAACTAACCTAGCGAGTTTATTGAATTACATACACTGTATGTCTGAATCAGCCATAAAAATGTATCTAATCGTCAACACAGTGAAATCGAAGTAGTTTTCATTTATCTACCAAAGCGAATACTTTTTTTCATGTATATTTGTTTTCAACTTAAAAACAGTTATAGCAATATTTATTGCCTATGCTAAGCCAGAGCTATACTTATAGTAAAATTGTATTATTAGTAATAATGCACCGTTACTTTGAATTAGTACAGTTTGTTATATTTAAACAGTAGTAGTCCAGTGTTATCATTTTAATATATGCATGATTCCATTACTATGCTCCAAACAAGCATGAACATTTAGGATGCCAGTACTGATAGCTTTGGCATCAGCTTCGTATCAGTACCGGCCAGTAGAACACTTTCTAATAGATACTTTTAATAGTATACGATATTCCTCACTATGTGTATATAATGTTTATATATATATATATATATATATATATATACTAGTGATACGTTACTGAGTTTCTTATAAGAAACTGTTATAAGAAACATTTGCAGTTAGTATAGTTAGTTTTAATGAATCTTATAATAGTTTCAATAAAAAACTTCTACGGTTATATAATATTTTATACATTATTCCTACAGTAATATAATATTATTTATAAGTTATAATAATATAAGATTCTTAATAAGCTATTCCTACAATAATAAGAGTTAATTTATTTAGTTTTTTTTAAGAATCTTATATTACTGCTGGAATAAGAATCATACATTCAGGGCTGTGTTGGTCAGGAGTGTCCTCAAATGCAACGTTACATCATAGGTGCATTTGAGGACCGTCCTCAAATACAACTTTTGTTCTCGAAACACTTTTTATTTTATTGATTGTTAAGAGAGATCCACTTCAACAGCAAGAACAACTAATGAAACAACAAAAACAGCAAATGCCACAACAAAATGTGCAACAACAGCGAGTTCAACAGCTGCAACAACAAAAACAACAACTGTTACAAGAAGTGGGACAACTGCAAAAACAAGTGCAACAAAAACAAGTGCAACAAAAACAAGTGCAACAAAAACAAGTGCAACAAAAACTGATACAACAAAGACTAGAGCAACAGAAATATGACTTAATGAACGCAAATAAACTTTCTGCTCAAAAAAACGTAAGTTCTGGTAAATATAGCATTCATATTTCAATACATTTTTGTTTATGAAAATTAAAAATTTTACTTGAAGAGAAATTTATATATGCATCTCTGACAATTATAAATAAAAAACTCTTCATAAAATAGCTAAAATGGTAACTAAAAGTTATTTTGTGTTCAGGAACCAATTAAAATTTGTATACACTGTGGAGGCACAAATCATAAAAGTGAAACTTGCTACAATACAGGGCATCCCTATATTTCATATAAACGTCTATCACTTGCAAAACCTTCTTATCTTTATGAACCAAAGGTTGTCTCCTAAGTATCCTAACAGTCGAGATTTTTATCTTTTTTTTTTCATTTAATATAAAATATTGAATTGAAATGAAATTTTTTGTCAAATAATATAAAAAAAAATTTTGTTCTGGGAAAAAAAGTCACTAATTTCTCGTATGTGTTACAAAAATATTGTCAATGCCCCAACAGCAGTTGATGGAAAGAAAGTAGAAGTTATATATTATATATTTCATAAACACGTTTATGGAATATTGAAATGTTCACAAAATTGCATAGAAATTAGATAGGTGATCTATCTACTTTCTGTGTAACAGAGTGGACATTTTTCATATTCCATATACGTATTTCCTATCTAACTTCTACTTTTATTCTATCATGTGCTGTTCGGATATTGTTTTTCGGATAAATATTTAGTTTTCAGTAAATTTTTTTACATCAGTATTGTAAACTTCTGAGTAATTATGATAATTATTATCATACCAATATATTAAATTTTACTACATGGTATGCAAAATATTATTACATTGGAATAGTAATTTTGTAGACGACATAGACGATATATTTTCGAGGACAGAAGATACCCTAGGAAAATTCTCCTTTTATTATTATTTATAATATTAATATTCTCCCTTTAAATAGGTACAAACTGCACATCCTGTTAGCTTTACAGGAAAAGCAAATAGACAACATACTAGAAAGGATAAAAAAGATAAAGACGATGTGAGTATACATTTGGTATGATACTTTTTTAATATTATTTTTCGTCGTTACTTTGAATAATGGTAATTTACTTTTTTTCAGTGCGTGCTATCTTAAGTTATAATGAAGAACATTTACTAATACATATTACAAACTCGACCAGAAAAATTAATTAATAACAATAAAAAAAATTATTATGTTTGGTTGCAATGACAGAGGAAATTAAAAAAACTGTCAGTTAAGATCTTCTTTATTTAGAGTTTTTAATGTTACAATACACACATACAGTTATATGCGATAAGTTTATTTCTTTATGTTATTATTTTCTCTTATAACAATGTAATAATTTTCTAAATTAAAGTCAGTATACATTCACATGCAAAGTGCAATTTTATATTTGTATAATTTAATTCCGACTAATTCAATATAACATTGAAATTAAAAGGTTTTTCCAAGATCCAGTACAATCGTCCTGAAAAAATATAAAAATATTACGGATGAAGTTTTAAAAAAAAGTAATAATAAATTTATTTCTTAATATAGACGTTTTATTTAATGGGAATAAATATATGTATGCTTTATGTAATCTTTAAATTCATTTTCAACAAATAAGCATAATTCTGATATTTCAAATCCATCAATTTAAAATTGTAGTCAGGAGCCTTTTGTAATCGTCGCAGCAATCGCTCTGTAAATGCAAAACAATAAAAAATTAAGCTGTACATATTTTAATTAATACACGCAGCATGACATTAGAATAACATAAATTTTATGTACTCAGAGAAAAATATAGTGCAGTCAATGAAAAATACTTTAGTTTGTTTTTTCGACAAATATTGTATAGCTCAGTTAATGTATCTAACAAGAAAAATTAAACAATTTCTGAACAGTTGCTACGTATATTTAACTAAAAATTATTTAGTTAGGTTCAGTTCATTAACTTTATTTGAATTATATTTAAAATTTATTTTCATATCACAGTCGATGTAAATACTGTTTCAATCATTATGTTTTATTAAACTAAATTCCAATTTATGTCAAACTTTATAAATAATTAAAAAAATCACTCTGGGCGCTTTGTTTGCAGACGTTACATTGAATATCGACAATCTTGAGCGAAATGATTGTTTTGTTTCTACACCAATTAAATAATGTATTTGAACACAAGTAAGAGATATTAGTTACTCGAACTAAATTACATGATTTGTCAAAAAAACCAACTAAAACGGTAAGTTGCAATTGAATAAGTTCTCGCACTTATTTAACAATAACTTAAAGTTTTTAATTGGGCGTACTAAGCAAATTTCTCTCAGCGTGTTAGTAAATGAAACATATCGACAACCGGAATATTCGATTATCTATTTTAGAGACTTTACATTTGCAGTATACATAACATTACAGACGATTTCCTTGTGACATCATGTTATATACGTAAAACTATACTGATATTAATTAAAATGTTTAACAATGTGCTTACATCAATGTCTTCAGCAAGAGGCCTTTCATACATTTGTTCATAAATTTGTTTAATTCCACCCAAATCCATTTCAGACCGTGTTATAATTATTCTAATTAATGTTTTGTCATCTGTTCCAATACCAGACATTGATTGACGCAATCTTTCCGCAAAGTATGCCTTTTTATTACGAGCACATTTGACTAAAAAGATTTTTTATTTTAATGAAAGACTTGTTAATATTTAATATTTACACTTATTTGTATTATTTCGTATTTTATTTAATTATACATAAGGTATAAATTTATTTACCGACAGCTAAATAGCCTTCTTCTAATGATCCAGAGAATTCTTTTTTAATCGCATCTTCCATTGAAGTTCCTGAAAGCTGTTCATATTTTTCGAAAATTTTACGTAACTGCGGAAGACTTTTAGAAATTAGAATGGCGTTAAACGTGCTTTCGTCAGTTCCCCATTGACCTGCTCCAGCATTTATAAGCTCTGTGGCAATATTTGTAGCTTCAGCCTCATCAATGTTAGTATCTTCATTTCGAGCGCCCTTTAAAATAATATTACTTACTGTAGTAACATAAAAAGTAATATATAATAAATAATATAGTAACATAACACGTACTTGCCAACAAGTTTTAAATTATATTTAAGATAAAATTATTACTGATTTTGAAAATTGAATTTACCATTCCTATTATGGTATTATGTTCAAAAGATAACTAGCATTGGGTGTATAAAATTTACCAATAATTGTTGTACGCTTAGTTATATATACTTATGAACAATTTTTTCATAATGAATCATTAGTTAATCCTTATAAACGAAATCATATTCATAAAATCTTATTTCGCAATACTATAAAATTTCTGCTGTATATTTCACTATGGAAACTATTATATGAATTTCTATTCCGCGGTATAATTTTTCAAACAATTAAAATGATGCTAATTAAGTGTCCTTTCTTCCGACTAAATTTAAAAGTTACGATTTAAAATTAACGAAAACAATTTCTTGAACAATAAGTCATCAGTTTAATTGGTCGTAAAATAACACTTTCTTTTCTAAGCAATTACAAAATATAAATAGCAGTCTTTCAACATATTATTTTCTATGAAATTGAACTATAATTTTTATTCAATTTGAGTTTAATGGATCAAAATAGTTTATATTATTTAAATGTGTTTAATAAAGAAACAAAATTGTCGTATTGAAAATATTGTTCACTGTATATTTTAATATAATTTCAGCTGCCTAACTACGCGAGAAAAAAATTAAATAATAAGTTACCATATCTTGTCCTTTTAGCATAACATGTATAGCAACCACGTATCTACTAATATTTTGTACATGATACTTGTATAACTTACACAGCACATAGATACTAATAATCTCTCAAAATAACCTGAAGTGTCACTTTTTAGATCATCTTCAAGTTCCTTCTCGAAAACTACAAAAAATATACATTTGTTAAATTTGAATTCAGACACATTTAAGATATGTATTAAAGTAAAATAAATCTTTACATTAAATAAATTGTCTATTCAGTTTTGAGTCAAATAAAATTTCCATTAAAGAAATTAAATTTCTCAAATCTTCAGAAAATAAATAAAAGTGCATTCTTTTCCATTATGTTCGGTTGAATTTGTTTTCTTAAGATTGCGATTTTTAACGTATATAGATTAATTTTTTAAAACGTAAAAGTTCTTCTGATTACGATGTGCACCGACATATCTTGAAAGAAGAATTCAAAGTCATGCAAAATACCAATCTAACTAATGCATCAGTCTATAAATCAACACGTAAATGCAATTTCGTTTGACTAAAAGAGAACTGAACTTTCTTATCGATTCTTTTATTTACTCACGATTTTTGTAAACCTCGGCGATCGATTTCACAACATAATTGTCGAACGAAACTAGGACTTCGATAATAGCACTTTCATCGGTGCCCGCACCGGAAATTGCATCGTGAAGTTCACGAGCGTATAATTCCGCAAGTGGGGTCATCAAGGCAATTATTGCGTTTTCAAAATTCCCGCCTAATTCTGACTTGAGCTCGTCGATTAAGTCCTTGCCATACATTGTTTTGAATTTCCCGGCGATTTCAAGTCGCTGATTAATTGTCCGATGCCCGAGAATGTCGATTATAGTTTTCTCGTCAGTGCCTAAACCTTTCATTGCTGATCTCAGAAGCTTAGCATCCGTTTCCGGGTCGAATGGATCGGCTGGGTAGACAGTTGGACAATACTGCAATTAAACGATGAATTTTTATTTAACAATTATATGTTTTATTTAGCAATTATATGTAAAAAGGAACTATACATTTTTAAATGCAAAAGATAGAATCACTAAAGACTATTATTGGAAGTCATATTTAAAATTAATTATTTTAATTTTTATTTAAGTCAATAATTTTTTTTAATACAAAAACTTACCTCAATATTCCGTTGACCAGACATTGTTATAATCTGTAATTAATAAATAATATATAATCTACAGTAATTTATATAAACATGTGATAATTAAATATTAATCACATAAAATATTTTCTTTTATATGTACACAGTGTAAGAGAAGTTGCGAAATTTCTTTAAACAAATATAATTTCTGATCATAATTGAAGCATCAAGTCACGTATTAGTGTCACATGACGAAACTAACACAATATTTTTTATTAAATTATAGATGTTATATATGTAAATTTATTATATAATTATATATTATTATAATACATTCATATAACACTTTTCGATTTTGAGAATTATACTGACAATTATATATCTATTAAAGAAATTTTATTATATTAATCAGATATTAATAATATTAAAAGTTGTTAAATATCATTTTCACAAAACTTTACACCAAAACTTCACACAGTATGTTGTATTTTTTTGTAAATTTTATTTCCAAGATTAAAATACTGCACCTTTATCACTTATTTAATATTGTTTTTTTATTTCTACATTTCATACAACAAGTATTTTTAAGTAACGCATTGAAATATTTGTATATTTATTCTGAAGTATATATTATTTTCGATTATTATCAAAGTAAGTTTCATTAATTATTCACCTTTTAGTTTTAGATGAACTTTCAGTTGTCAACTTAGAACCTGGAACGTCTCGTTAGAGCTGGAGAAGCACTACCCTCGCAACTTGACTGATACTTAAATTCAGTCGTTGGGAGCGTCACGACGATGACGTGCTTTTTATGGTAGGGAGTGCCTGGAGGAATTGAAATTAATTTAACGGAAAGAAATCCGCACTTTAAAAAGCGATTTCCTTTGTAATTTTGATGTTGTTCAATAATTTAAATATACATAAAGCTGTATAAATTTTGTTTACAGTAATTAGTCTCAATATTATCATTTCGATTATTTTATATTATTTTTACTATTATTTTAAATTATTTTTTACTATTTTAATTAAAAGAATGAATTTAAATTTATTTAAACATTGCGAAATAATTAATTTATATTCTACTTACCAGAAAAATCACTTGCTTCATCACTTTTGTTAAAACTGTAAACTTTCATTCAACGCTATAACGTATTCATAATTGCTACTAAAATTTGTTATTTATTCTTGTTGTTTTTCAATATATTCTCCTCACTATTTGGGAAAAATATATTAACATTTGAAAATATTCTATAAGTTTATCCTTTTTAAGGTGAAAATATATGTTTAAGAATAAATGATTGTATGATCATATATATATATATATATTACACTTAATAAAGACAAAAATTTATTTTTATACTCATAATAAGGCAATATTTATAGTTTTTTTATTCTTTTAATAAACATAAATAATTAACTTATAAAATTTTGTTTGAAGATAAAATGAAAAAGTAAATAAAGTTATTAAAATTTTAATATATAATTAAATTTGCCTTAAATTTTACCTATTACCAATGAATCACTATATGTATTTTGCAGTGCTTATTTAGATTCGTTCATGCATCATTCATTCTGTGATCACGGTAAATTAATCAGAAAATTATTACATAGATATTGAAGGTAATACTTCTAATATTTGATTCACAAGACAATACGGATTATGACGTAAACGGTATGGTATTGCTTGCATTCCTATGATGGTCAGCATCATACATTTAAATACACAAGCTCATGATTCATGTAAGAATAATTTTCTGAATGGTACAGAAAAATTAATTGACAGTCTTCGCGCTAACGTCTGCATTTTTCACATCTTAAGTAATCGATATTTAAAATTGTTTAATAAAGACCACTAAATTCATTTTCTTTTTACATTTATTTTTATATCCAAATTACAATTTCTTGAAGTGGATCTGCCTATTGAATCTGTTACTTAATTATGTTCTAATTTATAATTCAATCAATTTCAATAATCAATGAAATATTCGAATGAACGTTTAAGTGATATTGTAATCCTTCAAAATAATTTAATATAACGTTTAATTTAATATGGGCACAACACTTGCATATTTTATTATAAATATCCAATAATATTTACTAAATATGTAAAAAATAATAAAATTCGTCAAATTAATAAATAATTTACAATTTAATAGATATTTCTTAATTAAAATAAACATTTAACAATATTCTAACAATTTTATAAGTATATTCTTTCAATTTATAAATAATAATCTTGAAATGTTATACTAATATTATGCGTTATTAGAAATCAGAAAATTAGAACAGTTTTGTTCTAATCAAATTTTTTCAAGTGTTTAAATAATTACTTTTCACGGTTTTTCAAATTGTTGTGCAGATTTTTCTGACTGCTGTCGATTATTGCAGAAATATTTCTTTAGTGCAATGCATGCAAAGATACTAAATGTCAATCGCTGATAAACTAGAACTCTTTCATATCATAAGATAGATGGCAGTATCAGGTTACTTACTTTAAAAGAAATGACCACATTGTATACAAATAATTATATGCTACTAATGTTATTATTATATTAAAAGAAAATTATAAACATAATATATTACTTTAAGGTGCTCCAATATCTTAAATTTTTTTGGTTTTTTAGAATTTTTCACTTTATCATAACGTTTTACGTTATTATAGATACCGTCTCAAATTTCTATCTTCAGGAACTTGAGATGGAATTCCGAAGGTATTCATTTTTCGGAATAAGTTTTCATCTTTAACATATCATTAGGATCTCTTGTGATATTCCATAACCACCACTTTCTATGAAATTTAAAAGCATTGTCAATTTTTAAAAACTTTGACTCTTTATTGTTTATTGTACATTTATAAATCTTTGCATAATATCATAATATTGTCAATACTTTCCATTATATTTAAGTTATTTATGTGATATAAAATAAGACAATAATAAGATAGTGAAACATTCGCTCTCACTCAAAAAAATTTACTCCCACATGAAATCAAAGCAAATTGTTACAGTTTGCTAAGATGTTTCTACTGTAGAATGCAAGATACAACAATACTATCACCGCAAACTATCGGTGAGATAACCACATCTAAATTATGATATCACATTCATAAATGTCTGCAACATTTTTAGTGTTACCTTGTAATTTAGGAGTGGCATTCGCCGTCAATAAAATGTTTGTTTTGTACATTTGACGCCATAATAAAAACGGCAAATTTACTGTTTATAAAAGTCGTCTATAACAGTTACATAATTAAGATTTTACTTCAACCTCTTAATCGTCTTTTTTTGATCTTCATCGGTCTGCGTGAAAAACGTTTTATATAAATTGTCTATTTCTTAACAAAATCTGTTGATTAATTTCCGAAAGATATTTCTATTCTTATTTCATAATTAATCATTCTTGAACTGAAAATGATTTTCATTTATTCATTGAATCTTCTCTGTGGAATCAATGGATCTGTGTAACCGTGTTGTAATACAAATTCAACGCTGCCTAGTATGTTCAAGAAGATGTTGAACGTTGCTGATGCAACGCTCGAACTACGTTATCAAGGTACATGGTAGCAACTAACAATTCTAATGTACAATTACATGATTACCAAACCAATATTTTCGCAGTCAATTAAAACTTTTAACAGAACATTTCTTAATCTTCACAACAATTATGTAACCAAATTCTATAATTTTTTCATAATTATTCTTATAACGTACGTCAATTAAATAACATAAATATAATAAAGTGAACTTAATTGAATTCTACTCGAATTATCAAATTGACTATAAAAATTCATGTTTCCTTTTAAGACATTTTTTTACAATAATATTGTTGCGTGTGTATAATTGTATAATGTATTATCCAAACATAAGTTTATAAAAATAAAAAAAAATAAGGCATGAAAAAATTAATTAGTCTACACTGTAAAAACAGACGTTCTTCAAGTGTTCCGAAAAGAACGGGAACGGCAATAAAACGTTCTGAAAAAAATTAATGCGTTCTCCACAGAACACATGTACATAAAGTGTTCCGGAGAGAACGTTA
>JABFPN010006496.1:0-11510 GCA_022817305.1 Leptoteleia sp. ZL-2020 | reverse complement strand
ATGTATTAAATATTTTGTTTTATTACTATATTTAAATAAGTATGGTTGAATCACCCATACTTTAAAATATAAATTAAATAAATTATCAAGTTGTTGTAATAAAACATTTATTACCCTACAAGTATGGGTGGATTTTCCATACTATTTTTTTCAGTGTATTGCTAAATCAACCAAACATTTTATTCTAATTAAACACTATTGGCGGGACTAAATTCTTTTTGCTGATTTGACCAGTGTTTACTTGTAATTATACTAACTAAATTTTCTGGCTGCATTGACCAAATTTTTACTTGTAATAGCCGAAAATTATTTTCCGTGTGTGTTAAATTAAAAGGATTCGATCGTTTCGACAAAGGCTTTGCATTATTTTCCTTATAGTAGGGACGTTAATTATTTTTTTTATGCACGACTATATTGCGCTAATATAAATTGAATATGAATAGGTCTTAAAAAGCGCTTGAAAATTGCTGATGCAGTAAAAATTTATTTGTCACAGACACATAAACTGCAACTTTTTTAGTTTGAACAATTTCAACATTCGTTCAAAAGAGCGGTTAAGTTAAAAGACCGCACATAAAAATATACATAAAGTCGTATGGATGTTTTATAGTACGCGGCCCGACAAATCAAAATAAATGGCACAAAGTGATCTATAACTGAATTTTATTTATCTCCGAAAAAATTTTAATGCGACTCCGCTTTGAATGTTAAAAACGTACACGGCAAAATAAACTTAAATCCAATTATATAAACATCTCGACGAATTTCATAAAAAAAATATATATATAACCCCTTCAGCATTCGTCGAAAATATAATCCAGATCAAACGAATTAATGTTTACGTTTACTTATTTATTGCTGAATAAACTAACATTACATTGTTTACGAAATGATAATAAACAAATGTAATTAAAAAATGCGCAACGCAGAGACAACATTGAATCGGGCATTTTCGATTGGCCATTAACGAATAATTTGATTTTTTTTGATATTTCAAAACGCGGCGGCGAAAAGTGAAATATCATCGGCGCGATTCTCATCATCCCGTGTAATCACAATTCCAATTCGTCAAAAATACTGCAAACGAGTAACACAACGGCACAATCATTGATTTCATAAATAAGCGCCTAACGCACACTGCTGCAATTCGACACCGGGTTTCATAAAAACCGTCCCTTTTATCGGGTCATTCATTTCTCATTGTCAGGACTTGTCATTGCTGATAACAGAAATACTAGTAGAACGTCACGGGCGCACGAAGTTTAATCAAGTTTATAATTAAATCTCAAACGCCGTTATATAGGCATGCGAGTGCGCAAAGGCCCTTTCACGGCGGCTGATACGAGTGACAAAAGCAATCGATCAAAAGTACCAACGCTTACGAATCGTCTCTGTGCGCAATGCGTGAGGAGAAGAGCACGCACGTATATCCCAAACCATTAGCGTTCCGATCATTTGTTACCTCCTGGTATCGGTCTCATCCGTATATTAATATCTTTTTTCACGCTTCCACGGATCTGCAAAGAACTTAAGCGTATTAACTTACATACATTTATTCTTTTTATCGTATTCACTAGAAAGCGTCACCTTATGAGTGATTGAAGGAAAAAACGTATGATTAAATTAATTAAATATGCCGTTAAATTGAATTCATTACTTATAATTGTTATGATAAGTACGTTACGGTAACGTAAAAAAAATAGAAATAAAAAAGTTTTAAAATTTTAAGTATAATTAATTGCGGGGTGGGAATGTTTAAAAAGATTAGTGTGAGAATTTGATGATAAAAGAATTTTTCGTACTTGTAGTAAGAAGTTGCTTCTTTTTAAAGAATTTTTTGATTACTATACGCGGAGAGAAAAGATTAATAAAATTTACCAACATTTTCAGTCAATTGGATATTATTATTTTAAGTCAGTAAAAAGTATGAACATGCTGCCAATTATTTTGAGTTTTCAAACAATAATTATTGGCAGAATTGATACGTTTTGTTAACATAAAATAGTAATATTTCAGACATATGACCAGTTTACTATTAATGTCAGTAATTTTTATTCAATCTTTTCTCACTATCCATTATAAATGACATACTTTCTTTAACGACACTTTGTAATTTTAAACTTCACAAATGTTTAATATAAATAATTCCGTTGAAATGAAAGATATTTAATATTTATCCGAATCATTCGATTAAAACTAGCAACACCCGACATCTAAATATGAATCGGTCCGCAGAAGTATGAAATATAGATGCAAACGCATCGCGCTTAAGTGATAAGTTTGTCCCTTTTGTCCGGCATACCCTCAAAAGGGTAATTTTGCCAAGACAGCCCAAATGTTACACTTAATTGAGAGCCGACGTAAATGAAATCACAGGCAATCTAACGTTATGCAAATGCGCGGCAGCGATCTGGTCAGTTTTGCATACGGAGCGTTGGAAGGACGGCTACACGTATACGAGCAACATTGACACGCGGCCCTGTGTTTGCGTGAAATGTACACGCGCCGTCAGCCAGATCCAACATCTTCGGAGAAAGCCCATAGCCATGGTTCGTTTGGCGGCACTCCGTTAGGACTCCCGAGGATTGCATTATACAGCTCACATTGACTAATCTCGGAACACTGTCTGAGAAATGGCTTCTAATTTAGAAGCTAATATTCGAAACTAATTTCAAACTGATTGATAAGTAAAAACGGGCAAATAATACTGTTTAACCATTTTTCTTTTCGCGCGCTAATACCATTCAGTTACTGAAGCTATTTTTCATTTAATTACTCCCTCTTAAACAGTATTATTCGTGGCAAGAAATCAATTCCTCTTTTAGCGCCCTTTTTATACTTATTTTAATCATTATAACAAATACTTTCAGAAAAACTGCAATATTTTTGGTGCATTTAGTGCAAATACTTTAATTCCATTTTATTATAAGGAGTCGTTACCTTGATTAGATATTAAATGCCGTAAATTGAATAAAATATTCATTCGGTATCAGTTTGCAGAATGAAGAAATGAAACATAAATATTTTACTTAGCCCAATTATGCATTACGAAACGTTTATCTGCTTTAGATGTAGTAAAATTGTATTAAATAATAGGGCGAAGTATTGTATAATGATTATAAAAATATTATGTCATACTTATTTCAGCTGTTTACAATGCAACAAGAAAACAATTTAATTCGCGAATTGCTTTTTCTTTGGCCCATTAAAATAATACAATTTTATATTTCATAACTTTGGTCAATTATACTTTCAACAACTGTTATGCTAGACTAATCATATAATATGAAACACTTGAATTGGTCTGTCAGTATTTTCATGACTTTATTGCATTACAACATTACTTTCAGGTGTCTTCTTAAGCGTGAAAACTGACATTAAAGTAACATTTTATATGCCTTTTACGAATAATTATAGAATAAAGGTGACGTGTCCATTTGCCAAATCAACGCATAATAATGTTACATAGATTGCTTAATAGAAGTGATGTTTACATTCTGAAAACTTAACAAAAACATTTGTATCTAAAACGTCCGAAAATTTGTTGCAATTATTTTAAAATATATATTTATCAGTTTAATTTAATATGTTAGAAAAGTCATGAATGTAAACTCGTCAATTTACAAACTTACTTTTTTTTTACATTACATTACAAAATTACAAAATTTTGTTTCTTTAAAATTACTGCTATCTTTTTTATTAAGAAATATATACTTTTGAAAAAATTGATTAAATATTAACTTGACATTAAAAAGTCCCTCGCATAAAACCAGTTTGATAAAGAAACGAAATTTATCGCATTATTTTGCTGCGCATAAAGGAAATGGCATTATAAACATTTCAGCGGGCAAAACATCTGAACATTTTTATTGTGAACTCCGTCCAAATGACTTCTTACGGCACACATACCAACTATCAAAAACCGAGGGAACGTTCACATTGGTAGAAATTGTTTTAAAGGGTAAAACCAACCCTTAAAGTTGAGTATGTCAAGGGGTGATTTTCTATTGTCACGCGCAAGTTTCAGACTAATTTGAACGAAACGCACGTCTAAAAGCTCGCACTAATGAGTACAAGTAGCGGTGAAATTTAAAATTGTGAAACCTTAAATTATGCTCTCACAAGAGCCGCGCGCCGACATACGTGCCCGACCGCTTGATAACTCGGGGAAAAGAAATTAAATTACAACGCGCGCGGTTTTCCTTGCGATCCGGCAAACAATAAACAAACTTTCATAATGCAATCCAATAATATTTTACGCTCCACAAGTGACGTAAGTCAAATAGCCCGCGAAACCGCGTGTGCGCATGTGCGCATAATTGAGTTACGGTAGCGATCTTTAAATTTCACCTATTTGTTAACGTGATTGCGACGAGCCCTTACGTCACCGCGATTATTTGCGCCGCCGCAAAAAGACCTATCACATTCGCATATGAAAACCCGTGCACCACTTAGATGCCACTAATTCACTTTGCACTATTTCGCATTCGCAGCAAATTCTCCCCAACCAATCTTAACGCAGCGAATGCACGTAATTTCGTTTGCTTGCGCCCGGACTTTTCAGTCGTCGCACGATAAAAAACAATTTGCAGATAAATTCTGATATTTATAACCAAAAAAAAAAATTAATTATACTTATAATGATATGGGAGTAATGGAAATCTTCATCTGTTGTTTACAATCGAAGGCGTAAACAACTATCCGGTCTTTTCAACAAATTTTACTGTATTATTTTCAACATTTTTTTGTAAAATCTAAAATACTTTAAAGGGTAGGTTGCAAATCTTTTGCTACAAATATTAAAATTTATATAACTTATTAAATATCAAAATCATTATCTCTGCGTGTATATTAAGCAAACAGCTCCTAAGGGAACGACTCAGTGTTGAAAATAATTCAACATCTATAAGGGATTAGAGAAAAGCTAAGGCCATTATTGTATTAACTATTGAAAACTTGAAAAATATACCGATAACAAATTAACACTATAAGTTGAAAAATGTAAGTCAGTCAATTTCAAGAATTTAATTAATTCATATTCAATACAAAACGGAGAAAGACAAATATGTTTGGTTGATTTTCACAAAATTCTCCCGTTGAATTATCCAAATTCAGGGCTTGTCCACGAAGATTGCTCGCCGCGTGAATTCCAACATCGATTAAACATTAAAATTAACTTGTTCCGTACTCGTGGAATTGCCGGGCGCAAAACTCGTCAGATCTGGCGCGGTTTCGATGACTCGTCCGTGCCGAGTAATCCTGCGGGATGGCACCTACTTCAAGCGCGGCGCGGCTAAAGTATCGTCTTCGTTTCTTGCGCGCCACGGCATGGCAACAAACGCAACCCCCTTGACAATTGTTGTGCCTTTATCGCAGCCAACGACATTACCCGAAGGGACGCGCACCCTCTGATTAAAAATTCTCGCGTGGTTAAGCCGCCGATAATGATCTTCCCTAACCCTTCCGCGCGCACGGAGGTTTATATAGCACGGCCTGGAAACGATTTACTTTGGCGGGGCAACGCTCGATGGCGAACAGCGTAAGGTCAGAGCCGGCGGTACAATCCTCCTCGTAAAAACTAGGGCCCCTCGCTTTGTTCGCTGGTTTCGTGAGGTCTCGGGTGTAATGATGGGATTTGAGCTCTTTATTTATTAAGTGACCCCGCGCTCGCCACCTTGACTCAATCATTAATTACGCTTTTAATCATTTCTAGGTGTTTCGATCATGTTCGTTGCAAAAGAGTTCCCGTACGTTTTAATTCGCAGCTGCGTTCGGGTGATGTACGGTTCTCGTGTGTGTGTTATGTGTATGTGTGTTTGCATGTGCGCGCAGAAACAAGTTGGAACAAAACTAACTATAGTGTACAACAATATATTGTTTATCATGTAAAAGATTTTTACATGTTTTGACAGGGTTATAAGTATTTGATTATTACAACACCCTCATTAATTTGGGATAGTATAGAAATCTTCAGCTAAGAACCAAAACGTATAATCATACAAATAAAAAAAAAGTTTTACTCACATGTTTGCTCCACCTACAAGTTAACTTTGATCCTGGACTGAAGTAGGTTCACGTGGAAATTTAAAATGTACCTAGAACAAAAATAGTTTTATTACATTTATTTGGTGGAAAATCTTTCGCTTGTTAATTTATATAATATTAATTTGTTTTTTTATTCTGTCCTAATACTGGCAGACAAATGAATCTGTATAAGTGCCAGAAGAGCCAATACTGCACAAGCATTAAACCATTTTCCACTTGGACAATAACTTTCAAAATTTATCTAATGTTATATTCCTCCATAAAATGACAAAATAAATATAATAAAGAGAAAGAAAAGATTTTTTTTCCCTTGAAACCGGATAACGGTCCTGGGAATAAACGGGAATAATCAATTTATGCAATTCTTCCCCATTCTTGTTCGTAATAAATATTCTTCATAATATCTTTTCAATGAAACCATCGACGAAAAATAAATTATCCCGCAATCATTAATCGATTCAACTGACAAAGCGATAGATACAAAATTTAGAATTGAAAGCATTTTTTCTTTGATCACGGCAATTCATCATTCGGCTTCGTACATTAATATTACACACGGTGTTATACATGCGACTGGAGTGCAATAAAGGGCGCCACGCACCGCCATTAATAGCGCAAGAAATGTCATACGCGCGGTCAAACTCAGCGAAAGCCTATGCCGTCGACCCGCAAAGAGTATTTTATTGCCCGACTCGACATGTTTTTCGGTAGTCGTTGAGTGCTCTTTGAAATTAATTAATTCATATTTCACATTAACGCCTCGTAGATTACACGAATTCCAATTCGTGGTGTTGCTCCGAGCGTGAAGAGAGTTAAGAGAGTGAAACGACGAGAGAGACGCGCGCGAACGAACGATAAAGAGGGACGGAGAAAAAGAGCAAGCGAGAAACAGAAATGCCCGCCCACCCTCGAAATTTCTAATAAACCTAACGACCCTCGTGATTGAAAGTAACATTTCAGCGAGCTCGCGTACGCGCTTTCAGACGCTTGGTAATTCGGAATAATTGCAATTCCGACGCACAAATTAATCATACTCGTGTCATGTGCACTCATCGAAGAATTCCCTCTTTTTCTTTTTTTGTTATAATTATTTTTATTTAAACTAGAAGTCCAGGAAACTTTGTTTCAAATGTGAAAAGTGAGACGGTGGCAGCTACACTTGTATAGATACTTTCTTAAATTCTGTTTTTATTTTATTCACAAAATTCAATGAAATAATAATACCTTATAAAGTAGGTGCTAAAATTATTCTTAATACCCGATAACACTTGATTTATTAGTATAGGAATGGTAAATACAAATTTATATCTTTAATTTACCCAAGTAGAAATTTAATTGAGTTAGACCAAAATAAACGAGTTAAATCAGGGTATGCCCGGGTAAGCTTCTGTTGGACAAATCTTATGGGTACTTTAAGGTTGGTATATTATCTGCGACCCTTAATGGAGCCTATGAGGACATGGTGAGTGTTGGCAGATATGTATTACCCATGAAAAAAAAAATTATATAGCTTGTCATATATGCAGATATATAGGAAAGTATATAACTCTCCTTAATAATATAAATGGTATTTTCTGATATCACAGAAAAGGGTAACATTTGACTCATTTATTATATACAAGATAATGCAATACATGGAAACACAGTGTTATCATTTTGAATACATTCAAACATTGTTCTGCTTGTCTTCAAGCAAATGAAAAGTGCAGAATTACAAGAATTAATTTTTATAAAGTAACAGACTATATTCATTTAACACATTTTCTTCTGAATAAAAGTTTACAATTATCTACACAAAGTATTAATTGCTCAAAGTATCATACATAACCAATGATATTAATATCAACTACATTATTGGGATATGCCTCCATAAGTCCGAGTTGAACTCGCGTTAAGTTATATAAATAGATACATAGGAAGCATGAATTGTATACCCTTCCAAACTCCCAATTTCAGATACCAAAACTAGTTATGCCTTGTAAGTTTTCAGTGTTGTATTTATAAATTATTCTTTTAAAGAAAACTATGCTAAACAAAAATTATGTTCAACTTAAGTAAGCATTCTTATCCAGATAGTATCATTTTTAGCAGTACGCATAAAATATATAAGGAGTGTTTCCTTTTTATCTTACTTTTACTTTTCACTTTGACGGATCGGTCGAATGGCTAATCGATTTTTTATGCAGATTATCAAATAATCACGACGCTCGACAACTACAAGAGGATTCGTCCGAGCATTGTTCGACGTTCGGTTATCGCGTACCCGTTACTTATACAAACGATTTCCGCTGACAAGCATGTCGGAAGATGCGCGCTAATCGATTTTCCAACGAGGCGAGACTAACGACGGTCTGAAGATTCGAAATCGATCGGCGGCGACAACGGCTGCGAGGCGATCGACTAGCACGACAAATGTCCTCGCTCGTAATCCATCAAAAGTCGCGCGCGTTTTGCATCCACCTCGACCGGTTTCGGCGTCTCTGGTTACATTTAGATTTAAATCTAATGAGGCCCGTAATAAATGACGCGCGGGCAAAAAGTCGCACGCACATCCCCGGTTAATTATTCGAGTTAAGGGGATCGTAAGCAGATTGGTTTCACCCTAAGTCTAGTCTATTCCAGCGAAAGGGTGAGGTAGTTAGGAAGTAAGAGTGATCCATGAGAAATGCGAATTAATCCGAGGCTAAAAGTGTGGATAGATTTGTTAAGATCGTTACGAACAATGACGGCACCGAATCCGTCCAATACCGATTTCGCTGTCGGCTATGCGAAAGCTGCCACGGAAATTTGATATGGATTGTCAGGCTTGCGGTTAACCCTTGCATCTTTATTTACAGATCGATGCTGCATACGTTTTTATGTAAGCCGAACTCTGAGTTTCGTTTCGACCAAATTTAATTACTCGTATCAGGTTATATTACCATCACAAAACGATTATAAAGTTAATTAACTAGAGAACATTTATTTATAATTAATGTCAAATTAATTTACGTGTAGATTAAAGTGCAGCCCGAAGTGTTACTACTAATGTTAAATCTGTCGTTCTAATTGAAAAAGTAAAATTGAATATTTACTGTTTATCTTATTTAAAAAAAAAATTCCTATAAAGTGGATATAATAGCCCGATTATGGTATAGTACTGTCAGCCAGACTATGGTAAACAGATATAATACACGTTAGGCACAATATCAATCCCAAAATCGATCCAGGCATATGCCAGGACTGTTGAGTCAAGCTAGGCTATTTACTGTGCCATTAATTAAGGAATAAAGTTTGTTATGATTAAACAGCACTGGCCCAATGTTATTACTCGAGTACTGGTTTTTACCAGCTCTCTATTGAGATGCAAACTTACCAGTACCAGTAACCCTGGCACGAATATGATGCCTTTGCTGGGCCAGTAGAACATTACCTATTGTAATTTCTATCAGAAAATAGCTGGCGATTAATAAACATGACTTTAATAATGTAATACTCTTCACTAAATACGACTAATATATAACAGTATTTCAAAAATAGCAATTTATTATTCGATTCATCAGCAAACTATCATCTACCACCTTTAATTCACATCTACAATATAACATCCCCATAAATAAATTTAACACATAACTTATAATTTCACTTATAAACTCCAATACTCTATTTTTTGTTGACATTTCTCTGGGGAGCTTCTAAAAGCAAAACAAATACAACAAGAATCGTCCCGTTCAGAAGAGGCAAAGAGTGATAAAATGTAGCCTCCGGCGGGCTTCAACTTTTCGGATCATGTTACAAACGATCTCTCTGTCCCCAAAAGCACTTTTTATCGCGCAATAACATAAACATCCGTTCCCTAAACACCGAAACTATTCGCCCCCCGACATAATTACTTACTGTTCTGGCAAAGCACGAAAAGAACGGAATTGAAAAATTTCCGACCCGGTCGTTACCATACCAATTATTTATATCGCAATAACACTTGGCTCCCTTTCGACGCCCGCAATTATCCCGTACAAGCCGTCGCCGTGCCGTAAGTCCCCGATGCGTGCGCGCAAAAGACGTCGAACAATTCGCCGTCGTATCGTATCTCTTGCGCTTTTCTCGCGTCAGGAAATCCGGCAGGGGCAACAATGCGCGGATTCGGAATTCCATCCTGTGTCTGTGTCGATAATACGAAGTGTAAGTAAATTTACGCCGAGTGGACAAAGCGACCGGGAAGCAACGAGGAGGAGGATGGGAGGAGAAGGGGTGGCGGGAACGGGGAGGGACTGTTGGAATTGCAAGAAGACATTGTCGTTAACTTATACGAGGGTATTAACGTAGCGCGTCTTGGACGCGATGACGTCATCGTGAAAGTGCAAGGCAGAAAGAAAAGAAGGAAGGATCGACGGCGGGGCGATTCCGCCTCTGCTTCTTTCGCTTTCGCGCGGCTCTCGTAAACTCGGCCGTGCCGCGTTGCCGGGGCCAAACCGCAACTGTATAAATTGCAACTAGACGGCCACGTTTAATACGTCTACGTGGTCAGCCAAATGCCGCCGCTTACGCACGTGTTTGCGCTCGCAGTGGCGCAACTCAGTCGCCTCCCGTTTCGCCGGAGAAAGCGAGAATAAAAGTTAATGAAAGCGGCGCGAAAAATTTGTTAAGATACGGAAAAATTTAAATTAAGGTCGCCCGGGGTGGCGTTGCGAAACGGCCCCGACGCCGAACTCCGTCGAACCTCCGGGTCGCAATTTTTTTACTGGCGCGATAAAAGTAGTTGACGAGTGGTTAATTTTAAATTAAACTTTCGGCAGTATAAACTTCGGAATAAGTACGACTCTTTGGCCGACGAACTAACGAGTTTACGCAGACGAAGGACGTTAAAATGGTATTTAAATTATTAGCTCTCCGGTTAAATTCACCGGACGGCTCGAAGGCTCGCGAATTCATTATTTTAACGCGGACGTATAAGCGATATAAATATTAAATACATTATATTACATTCGCAACCGATAAAGCGTAATCGTTATTGATATATATATATATATATTATATAAATAAGGGACGTCGATGTAACCCCAAATCAAGCTTGACCGCTTTGTAAACATTAATTGTACTCTGTAACACTATCGGCGAACCCCAAATTTGCCTGTTATTCCAATTTGTTTTTGTCAGTTACTCGCCTAAGAGTTCGTAATTCGCCGGTGGAAATAAAATAAAAAAAAAAAGGTGTTGAAGCGGACTGCGCCCCCATAAAATATCCCAAGCGTTTGTTTGAAATAAAATAAAGTTAAAAACACAAAAACATGACACTCCCTGCATTACAATAACTATTCAAAGTATGTTTCGATAGGTTAAAAAGTGACAATGGGACGTGAGCGATACGCGCCGGCATCATCAAATGGCACCAAACACGGCCGCGTGCGTCGCGCCTTTTCCGAGAATCATGATGGTACTGGCAAAATAAATAGACGGTGGAAAGAAAAGCACAGGGGGGGGGGGGG
>JABFPN010006495.1:0-11511 GCA_022817305.1 Leptoteleia sp. ZL-2020 | reverse complement strand
TTTTAAATTTCCCTCCATAATTTGAAAATTTACCTCCAAAATTTGAAAATCCAACACGTACCTAGTCTCCCAAATAGGGCGTGTCTCCAAAACCACCATTTGGCAAATTTATATATATATATATATATATATAATTTATAAATAATTAATTATTTATATATTAATATTCGTACATCTGAACTGTTCGAAAATTTGACAAGCCTCTAAAATATATATTTGAATAAATTTACATTAGTTAACTGATCCTTTTTAGTTTTCTTGTTGCGGAATTAATGGGAGTAATAACTACGGGACATCGTGGTGGCGACTTCAAGAAGTTGGCAAAAGAGAACTTGTGGTTCCAATAACTTGCTGCCTTTTAGATAACGCTGAACAAAAAGATGCGTATCTAAACCCCGAGCCAACAAACTTGACAGTCTGTCAAACTCTTAATCCAGCAATTCATCAGTATGCGCGACATAGTCCGGTATGTGTACTAATTTATTAAATATATACAATTAATATGTAGCATACATCATATTAAACATAAATAAACTTATTCTTATGCGTTGGATAAATGTTTCTGTTCTGTATTGGGGTTCTAATCTGTTATCCTGTTATTAAAATCTAGCTGGGATCCTACATAGGAATTTGGCACCGGAAATTAGCTAATTTCCTAGGTAGGTTCCTAGGTAATTATAGGATTTTCCTAGTTTCCTAGCTGAGATCCTAGGTCGGAATTTAGGATCAGAGATCAACTAGATTTTGACCTAAGACCCCGACTAGGAAACTAGGCAAAATCCTATAACTGCCTAGGAACCTACTTAGGAACTAGCCAATTTCCGGTGCCAAATTCCTATGTAGGATCCCAGCTAGATTTTTTTTAAAAAGGTAGGATATTTTGAGTTTATTTTTGCATTAACTGTCATAATTTTCAGGGGTGTTTAGAGATGATCGAAAAATGGAGTCAGGAGCAAGCACTCATATTGCTGGCCGTTGGATTAGCCGTGATGTTAATAGAAATAAGTGTGTTAGTAAGCACACTGTCTGCGTGTTCTAAAATGAGCACCAAACGTAAATCTCAGGCATCGGTATTTACGTCAACGCAAACTCTGAATCCTTTTCAAGAAATTGAACACGATTATGGTGAGTATTAATTACAAATATTATCTTAGTGTAAGTTAGAACATTCCATTCCGTCTCCTGACGGAAAAGAAACCTTTCTTTTTTAAGATTAAGCTAAACTTGCGACTCCGGGGGGCATTTATAATAACTTTTTTATTTTTAGAAATAGGCATAGAAAATAGAATGAACATGGTAGGTACAACTTTCGGTGCAAAATCCTGAAAATGGCTACAGGGCAGCATGGATTTGTTACCAATTACGAACGGTAAAATCTTAACAAGGAACGAAGAAACTCAAACTGACGTAAACAATTTCCCTTCAAGTAGAACAAGTATTATTGAAAATTGGCGAAATCCTATTATATCTGACGATATTGTTCACAAAATTCAACCTTACCAAGAACGTGCCGTAGATGTTGAATTTAATTCGGCAAAATTGAATCTCAAAATAAAAAATCACGAACATATACAAGATTCTGATAATACTTCAAGAAATATACCAAATAAAGATTATCAAGCGTCCACTGTTAAAAATATTAGCACTTTAAAAAGATCTTCAAATTCTTATAATTTTGGATCATCAAGATTATCAAACAATAGCAAACGGTACTATAAGGGTTTCATTCCAAAAGTAACAAATCATGGAAAATCAATAAAAAAGCGACATAAAACTGATAAAGAAAATATAGCAGATCGTTTTGTATACCTAGAACTAAAGTCTGATAATTTGAATGATCAGCAAAATAAAACCGCCGAATTTCTCAAATCTAGAGAAAATTCATCATTGGGATTTGTACGACAATATCGCACATCGCTTCCAAATGCAGGTAGGTTCGGATAAAGAGATTATGGTTTCTTCATAAATTTAAATTGTTCAGTGTTTGCTAGCATGGATATAGTGTCTTTAATGATAAAAATTGAATACATTACATTTTAAATTTATATTTAACATGATGCTGTAAGCGTTAATTAATAGATTAGGGTAATCTTTGTTTTTATTAAAATATATGAGAATTAATTGATATACTTAGATTCAGCACATTTTTTCAATTTGGGAGATTATTTAACGTTGAAGTTGTTGCAAGGTTACCATCATTTTTTTTTTAAATCACCATAATAGTTTAAATTTTTTTGGCTTAATAAAATTATTAATTCAGGTAAAAGTTGTGGTCATAACGAAGATACGGGAACTGATGATTTCAAAAGCTCTAACCATAAAAGAAGTCTTATTATTCAAAAAATCAATGCTTATGAAGAAAACGCGCGTCGTTGTTCCCCGGAAATTTTGGAAAATGTCGATTTAAATTCAAGGAAAAGAAAAACCATTGGTGTTCCTTTAGTTGGAATGCATAAGGGCTGCGGAGTTCCTGATCGTTCTCAACAAAGATCTCCCAAGAAATCCGCTAACAACCACAAACATATGCAATATCGAACAAAAAGAGATCAAGGGAAACGAAATGTAGCAGAGTCGTATAGGTCCAGTGCCGGGAAGATGGAGCGACATGTAATTAATAGAGTACAAACGCGAAGATCAGACAGAAAGCATCCTGCAGAGTCATTAATAGAGAATTCAAAAAAAAGTAGTCAAATTGGTAGAAGATCTTCGTTTAAAGCGTCAAAAGTCAAAACTTTTCCATACATTAGAACTCTCGATGTTCGACGAAATGGTAGTTTTAAAAGAGATTCTATTAAGAGTGTCAAGAGGACTACGATTTATGCCAAAGACGAAGGAAACGAGGCGGTGAGCGTGCTTACTAATTTATGTTTAAATCCACTTGCGAGAAGTCGAGGTAGTACTTGCATGATTTGGTAAAGAAAGAATAATAGTTATTTGTGAACCAAAGGAGATTCAAATGGAAATGTATCTTTTCTAGCGAAATTTACAAGCCGAGCCGTAGGTGAGGTTTGTAATTGCGTGAGATGTGGATTTTCGTGAATATTCTATGTTGTTTTCGTTACTTTTCGTCATGAAGGAGCATGAAACGCCATTTTCTTCAAACTCCCTAGGGAGTTTCGTGAAGTTTTACGCCACCTTGTGATAAAATAGTATATTTTGCTACAAGGGAGCAACCTCTCATGAGTTTAAACCGCGTTCTCTGGAGTGAAATTACGTTTCTAGATCAAATCTAAGTCAAATCAAAGTAAGGTCAAAGTCAGACAAAAGTCAGAGATTAATCAAATTAAAATCTATTGACAGTCGATTTAATATTAAATTGAAATCGTGTGAATTTCAGATCAAAATTATATAAATATTTAAAAAATTCATAACGAAGAAACACGTCTCAAGGAGTTTAATATTTAATTTTGATCTGATTATCAAATGTTTTTAATTTGTTACTGGATTCACATCGATGTGACTTTAAGCAGACTTTCGTTAAATTTTAATTAGCTTTTGCTGTTATTTTTTAACCAACTTTGATCTGATTTTTATCTGACTTTGATTTGATCTAGAAACGTAATTCCACTCCTGTATAGCAAATTATACTTTTCATTACAAGTGCACAGTAAATAATAAACTGCAAATAAACATTACAAGCGAAGCAAGTAAACGGAGTTCATGTGGTGTATTAAATATAATATATGTATATTATTATATTTAATAATAAACAATACTTACATTTCTTGTTACTGCCAACTTATTTCCATACTCATAATTAAGCGATTTTAAAACTGGATGAAAAATAACGCCATAAAAACGAAATTATATCATTTGTCATTTTAATCATTTTATCATTTGTTATATTGCTACGGCTATTAGCTGCGACTGATAACGTAATAAATGCAATACACAGATGATAAACAGCGCAACGTGTAGAAAATTTGGAACTACAAACTTCCCTAGGGAAGGAAATTTAATTTTGGTGTAATGATCGTTTTCTATATAGAAATAACTTGAATATTTTCAATTTTAAATGTTCAAACTTAACTTTCGACGACATAAAAAATATGACATAATGAAAGATAGTGAAAATATCTTAATTTAATTTCAATTGACAAAGGAAAAGTTGAATAATACATGTGTGGAAAATATTAAATAAAAAATATAAGACGCTGTACACTAAATAAGGACTTATAATAACAAGGTCGAATTTTTGAAAAATTAACATAAATTAAATAATTAAAAATTGAAAATATTCAAATTATTTATCTATAGAAAATGGTCATATCATGGAACAAAGATAGCTTTAATGTGCACGTGTAACGAATAATTTTTTCTTTACCTTATCATTACCATATATTTTTATACATGTTGAACTACAATTAATTAAAACTAATAATAACTGAAAAATGTTCTATTACCATGTATAAAAATGTTTATACTCTACTTTAGCTGATTTAATTATTGTTATAATTCTCAAGGTTAAATCTTTGTGAATTATTATCGTCATAAAACTCAACATCGTTTTTCCAACGGTCGTATAAACGATAAATATTGTTGAAAGTTTAAGATTACTCCTTGTTGCCCTTTGTTGTTCTTCGAAACATATTTGTGCCTTGATTAAATGAGAGTAATATATTACTAATATGTTGTGTTCACTATTATTAATAATAGATAAGGATTATTGACTTATTTTAAATAATTATATCGTTAATAATAAAAATATGGATTGATATGAAAAGAAACCAGTTTAGTATTGTGTATTTTATTATAAATCTTTCATATCATAAACAACTATTGATGTATAACAAAATTTATATACAAATATAATAGATATGTTAAAATCATACTTTACTCTACGAACAATCATTCAGAATTTCACAGTTTAAAGTCAATCAGACATTCTCAACATTAAAATACATTCTCTTTGAATCAGTCATTTACATATTGATTGATAAAGATTTTTTGA
The DNA here is from genome assembly GCA_022817305.1 of Leptoteleia sp. ZL-2020. Classification (NCBI taxonomy): domain Eukaryota; kingdom Metazoa; phylum Arthropoda; class Insecta; order Hymenoptera; family Scelionidae; genus Leptoteleia; species Leptoteleia sp. ZL-2020. Next base: position 6,560 of record JABFPN010006495.1, on the reverse strand, counting down.
CATTTTATATTACATTGTATTGTCAGCTTCATGGGTTGCTAAATGAAAATGATTTATACGTAATATAAAAATTTTTCTAGTGTAGTATAAAAATATAGAATTGCTGAGAGTAAAGACTTTCATTGAAATACTTGCACATAATTGAGACAGATATAGGGGTGCTTTGAATTTATCCAAAATTCATTTTATCTAGACACTCATTATATCAGAAAATCATTTTATCTAACTTGCAATTTATCCAAAATTCATTATATCCGGACATGCATTATATCAGAAAATTGTTCTATCTAACTTGCAATTTATCGAAAATACATTTTATTCAAAATTTATAATATCTGCTTTGATTATAGTGAAAAACATAATGCATACAGGTGAATATTTAATCAAGATGTTTGTCATATAATATTAACTTTATCATTAAACCAAAATGGATAAAATAACATTTGTATAATTTGACGGATTGACAATTTAACACTTAGACGAAAAAGATGTGTAAATTGCAACTTAAGTAAAATGATTTTCTGATATAATGCAAGTCTGGATAAAATGAATTTTGATAAATTGCAAATTAGATAAAATGAATTTCCGATAAATTGCAAGTTAGATAAATGATTTTCTGTTATAATGCAAATCTGGATAAAATGAATTTTGGATAAATTCAAAGCACTCCCAGATATAGAAATGAAAATGTATATTAACAACTCAATGTTTTAATTAAAGTGTAAATAATTGATTCTTCATAGTATATACTTGGTATTTTTGAACGAAAAAGAATTTAATATTGAATTAAACATGTATCAAATTGACGTCGAGTTGAATTTGCGTAAAACAAATACATTTAATAATGCTCGCAAATGCATAGAATATTAACACAAAAGGACGTAGAAAAATATATAAATCTGAATTGAAAAACAAAATTGCATCAATCATCAGCTTCCAAAACGAGGGGCCCTTTTAAAGATTGGCCTTTGGCCTTGAACGTCAAATTTTCACCAGCATAAGAGAGTAAAGGTGAAATTTCAACTTCCCCGTCGACGGCCACTGCACCAGCAGCTAAAAGCCATTTTTTGTGTAAAGATAAGATATCACTCTTAGCCGTAGCAGCGCAATCAACACCAGCAGAATTGGCGTTCTTTAAAGGACTAAATTCATTTTTACGGTCAACCTGCCAAACCACCAGATTCGCAGCAAATTTGAACACATCGAAAATAAACTTTTCAATTTTGATACCATTGGCTACCGTGGGAATTTGTCGCGTTCCATTCTCATCGACGAAAGGTATTTTTTTCTTGGCAACATGTAGATCCAACTGATCTTCGTAATGCTCGGCTATTTTTTGTAGAAAATTCACAGTGAAGTAATGATTGCAAATATTTCCAGCATCGAATAACAAGCGTCCATCATTGCGACGTAGCTCAGCTGTTTCTGCTTTTATTTCACTGTATTCCACGACACGGTATCGTCCATCGACCTGAGATAGAATAATTGTTATTAATTTTTTGAGATAAAGGTCTCAGACTTGCTTTTATTTCAACGAGAAATTGTCGGAAGTAAAACAGTTTGAATTATGATAAGATAGTTTAATAACTAATCTCTACATTTAATGATATGATCTTGGAAAACAAATTTATTTTTGTTTATAAAAGCTTATATAAGGTTCTTAACCTGGGTAATATGAATTTTGTTAAGAAAGTTGTGTTACTACATTTACTTTAATGTACAGATAAATTTATAATTTGATACAATTATACCGAATATTACAATAATTTTTCTGAACATTACTGGAATTTAATTGGAATACTTCACGCTGGATGACGATGAATTCTGTGCAAACGTTAATTTAAAATTCAGTGAAACTAGAAACTGTTAAAAAAACTTTGTTCGAATTAGTTTCTCATTGTGCTAAAAAGTATTTTAATTATTTAAGAATAAGTTTATTTTACATTTTTCAATGCCTGAACACAAAGGTATATATAATAAAAGGATTTTACATGATTACTATTCTACGCGAAGTGTTATAAACCTACGATAATGATATCTGACGTTGAAGAAAAACTAAGAATTATCTTATCTTTTGTATGTACATATCAATTTATAATGCAAATGAATTGAAATTGAAAAGTAAAAAAAATATATACATACAAATAATAATAATGTGGAGCGATATTATTTTTAAATTTCTGTTTTAATGAATTATTATATAATTTTTCTGAAAATATTTTGTTTATTATCTGCAAATTATAATATTGATCCGTTTAGTGTGGCAATGATATGTGTACCTAAATAAAATATAAAACATATTAAGGTACGATTCATTTTATCCAAAACTCGCAATATAGCAGAAAATCATTTTATCTAACTTGCAATTTATCCAAAATTCTAAACGAGCCTGACGTTAATTTGTTAATGCTTCAAATTCTACAAATGTTATTTTATTAAAAATGTAATGTGCATCCATTTTGGTTTAATGATAAAGTTAACTTATTATAAGACAAACATGTTGATTAAATACTCACCTATATGCATTATGTTTTTCACTATAATCAAAGTAGATACTATAAATTTTGGGATAAAATGAATATTGGATAAATTGCAAGTTAGATAGAACTTTCTGATATAATGCATGTCCGGATAAAATAAATGTTTGATAAATTGCAAGTTAGATGAAATGATTTTCTAATATCATGTATGTCTGAAGAAAATGATTTTTGGATAAATTCATAGCACCTCATTTTGCATAGATGAAGATTAAGCAACACCCTTGAAATCACCTAAGGGTGAATTCTTCATAAATTTACAAACATTTATTACAATTATTAAGTTTATATTAGGTTTCATACTATTTTCTCTTGTGGAAAACAATGCTGAAATGTTGAAAAGCAATGAAAAACTGCTAAAATTGGGACTTTTCAGCATTTTTCAGGTTTTTTTCAACATTTTTCAGGAAATTATAAAGTTGACCCCACTGCCGTATGAGAAACCAGTCAAAAACGTCTAATTTTTATTCGTCTGATATAATGGTCATAATGATAATGATAATAATAATAATAATAATAATAACAACCTTGCAAATGACGCCAACAGCTTCGGTTGGGCAAGTTTTTTTCACAGTTTTTGCTCCGGTGTCTGCAGAATGGGATAAACAATATCCTATAAATGAAGGATCAGCAACTTGTACCAGAATATTATCAACTGAAAATACATGCACGCTTCTAATGCCACGTTTTTGCATATCTTCCAGAATTTTTTCGGTCTTTAGCGCTTTGTACAGACCACCATTACCATCGGGAGCTTGAGCTATACGGTGCTTTTCATCCAAAATGATTTTGCCATTAAAATCAAAGCATGGCAACATGTTTTGTCGGAAAGTCTTTACATTTTCTTCGTTTAGACCAAAATAACCATGTTCTTTAAAGTAACTTATAGTATGTTCATCAGTAGCATTGCTTGTCATTATATACCTGAAAAATTAAATTTAAATTACATTTCTTGAAACATTGTCCACTTTTATTTATTAGTAAATTAAAGTAATAAATTAATTTAAGGAAAATGTATCGAATTTATGAAAAGTGTATGAAAAATATTTCAAATCAAAATTAAAATTAATTCAATTAGATTTTATTAGTTACAAGATATTTAACAATAAGTGAAATATATGTAAAAAAACTATTAATATTGTTTCTCTTTCATTATATAACAAATGATAAATAAATCAATTAGCAAAAAAGTTTATAATGTAAAATATTATATATATATTTCAAAAAAAAAAAAAAAAAAAAATCATCCAATTACTTACTAAAGGAATTTCTAAACTTTCTCTTAGAATAATTAGAATAATTAATGAAAAATAGATATTGTAATGTTAATGAATTAATTGAAAAAAAAGTTAGGGTTAGTTGAAAGAAATCTAAATCTGCATTAACAATAAAAGAAAATAAATAAATAAAAATAGATAACAGATGTGCAACATGTTTATCATCAGTTAATAAAAACAAAGTTTTCCTTTGTTCCTGATTTAAACACTGAAAATAATTATACTTTAAGCAAAAACAAAACTAAAAAAAATTGTTTAGAATATTTGTATGAGTAAAATTTGGTGACTATTTAATTATTCAATTTATATTAAAAGAAAGTTTAACATAATATATAACACAATTGTTTGAGAAATAAAATTTCAGCTATAATTAGTATCTAATTGTATACATAAAGTAATTCAATACTTATTATACCTACATTAAGAATCAAATATTATTATTATTTACATATTATTATTGATAGCATTAGAGTAAAAATGATCAAATTAAATAAAACGATTGCAGCACTATTACCAACTTTAGTATAGTACTTAATAAATTTACAAATTAACTAATAATCCATTAAATCAAAATTTTATAATTTATTATATATTTTATATCAAATTCTACTCTAGTTTCCATTGAAAAAGATGAATAATGTTTCAAAATATTTAGAGAATCTAGCACCAATATTAATTTGCCTGCATTAGTACAAGGTCAACTGTATTAGAACTTCCTAGATAAGAGATCTCCCCTTAAAGTTGCCAAATTAATTTGAATCGTTTATCATTTTTGTATTCCATAATGAAACTAACAAAATTAATACAAGGCAAAACACTTACCATTGGATTTTGCCACTCTTGCCATACTTGTCCTGAGCAAGTTTTTGCAGCCTCTGTATACGCAGAGCTTGCAGTCGAAATAAGCTGGAACCAGATGGTAATCCGACATCGAACATGCCCTTGGGATACGTGACCCCGAGCCTGGTTCCTTGACCGCCAGCCATGAGCAGAACCGCCACTTTACCCTCAGATATCTCCTTCAGACCCAAATCCCGGAAGGCCTCCAATTCATCCTCATTGCTGCCAGACTCCGAGCCGACAAATTCATCGGGAACCGGATAGATTTTGTCATCGAGGAGCTCGGTGCTGGATTCGAGAGTCTGATTGGCTCGGAGGAAGCAGTCGCAGACATGTTGCAGGTCGAAGGACCGGATATCCTGCAAGAGAAGGTCCTTCTCTTTGTCGGATAGCTGGTCCCAGAATCGGAGGAGGTGTTGTTGCTGGTGAATCGAGAGTTGCTCCTTTAATTCGTCCATGGCCGGTGCGATGCCGCGTGAAAACTGATGAGAGCGAACGACCGGCGATAAGAGTTTTGTTCCGCTTCTCCGGCGCGGTTAGTTATCGCGTGACGCAATCGCTTGGGACACGTTGACATTTCGCATTTCGAGGCTATGTAACGGAACAGCCTTTCTTTTTCTTCTCCAGTTCGATCGCTCTCGCCCGGCCACTTACCCTTTCTCTTTGCCACATATTACAAACTGACGCGAGGGAGCGGACTCGGCTACCAGCAAATCAATCCCCCCAATATGTTGGTAGCTAGGCGGATGGTACGATTTCGTGGATTCTCGCGGTGCTCTCCTCGATCGCACGCACCAGATCTCGGCATTTGTTGTCACACTCGCCCTGGCTTTGTTTGGCTCATAACCTGTACATGAACTTGCTATGGTGACGCGCGTCTCACAGACGATAAGCATGCGCTCGATGCGACATTTAACTCGCACCTGCCTGGATTTAAATCATTCGGCAGGCAACATAGAACAAGTCCCTGCCTCAATAAACGAATATTATTATTTAATATTAAATAAGATTCCAAAAACATTTCTGGTATATAAAAATAATATCCCAGGAATGTGATATGTCCGCTTCGAATAATAGAGATATTTCTATAATATTTTTGAAACATTATTAAGAAATTTAAAAAAAAAAACATTAAATCTCGCGGAATTAGTTTTTAGACGTTTCAATCCCGCATGATTTAAATTCATCTATTTATGTTCTTAGAAATGTTGCAAAAATATTAAAAAATATTCCTGGGACATTAAAATAATACCCCTGGGATATTATTTCAAGCGGACTTATCACATTCACAACATATTCCTGGGATATTATTTCATATTATTTTAAGAGAATTATTTATATTCAATTATATTTTAAGAATATTATCTTACTATATAAATAATATTCATATAATGTCCCTGGGATATTATTCGCTTATAGGGGCGATTAATCCTTAAGGTCCTTAAGGCCATGTTTAAGCGGCGAACGTCATATCAAAAACGAAAAATCACTATTTTTCATTATTTCTGAACCAAATGACACAATAATTGAAATGATGACTCCTCAGCAGTGATGGAATGGCGCTCTGGTCCAATAATTAAGAAAAAATAAAAAAAAAAATTTACGAATGTGATACGTGCCACAACTTTATTACATTTAAAGGAAAATAAGTAATTTTCACTTACAAATGGACCAGAGCGCCATTCCAGGACGATTAATATCTTTTGATATTAATCGATAGTTTTGAACAAAAAAACACCGTTGAATTCACCCACATATGAAAAATTAGTGATTTTTACGCTCACGTCAAAATTTTATTAAAAACTGCTGTTGTTAGGTATTGAGATGGTAATTAGATTGTTATTTCTGATTTCTTCAAATAAGGAAGTAGTGGATATTATACCAATTTTTACCAAATTGGTGGAAT
>JABFPN010006494.1:0-11512 GCA_022817305.1 Leptoteleia sp. ZL-2020 | reverse complement strand
TAGATAGATAGATAGATAGATAGATAGATAGATAGATAGATAGATAGATAGATAGATAGATAGATAGATAGATAGATAGATAGATAGATAGATAGATAGATAGATAGATAGATAGATAGATAGATAGATAGTTATATAGATAGGTAGATAGATAGATAGATAGATAGATAGATAAATAGATAGAGCAATATATTTGCGTAGCTTTCGTGGCTGGTTTTTTTAAAAATATTACAAAATATAAATAATGTGTATACACTGAGAGAAATACGATACAAAAATTTTCTGTTTTTTTTAAACAATTTAGTGTTTTTAACAGTAATATAGTTGTATATATGTATAAAGCTAGAATATACTCATGATATTTGTATTTATATGCACATAATTAAATATATATCTGTTTTGGAGCATTATTTTTACTGTTAACAATAAAAATTTTGACGCATGCGCATTTACGGCTGATTCTATTGGCTGAAAAGAAAAGGTTATAGTAAGACAGCTGTTTCCAACGGAGATAACGCTCCGGAACAAATGAGATACATTGCATTCTTTATTAAGTAAAGCAACGATGCTAAAGGTTAAAATTGAGGTGGGTCAATTTATAGTAATATTTTTGTTTTTCCAAAACAGTACAAAATTTTACTGCTTTCCAACAGTAATTTATAAGGTTTAGCTGATATATAACTCAATTCCTTTTTAAAACAGTAAAATTTTCATATCAATTTCTCTCAGTGTATGAAAGTAAATAAATACGGATTATAAAATGTGGTATTTATTGTAGAATTTACTCGCGGTATTTTTAAAATAATAAATAAGGAAAATAAATAATGAAAGGGAATAAAATAAAAATTTCAAAATATAAATAGTGTGTAAATAATAAAGAATCGAAGATATGATAATAAATTAAAAGACAAACATGTACAAAGATCGATATGAAAATAAATAATTTAAAACTGAATATTAATAAGTAAATAAATTGTATAATGATGATTCTAATTCGAGCAAAAATAAACACGATCAAAACGTGGTCAAATTTGAGATAATAAAATGATCATTAGAAAATCGCAAGATGATAATGTAGATGATTAAATGTTGATCATGTTTAGATCACCCAATGATCCAAAATGACCATATATGATCAAACATTGACCACTTATGGATCATTATGTGATTATTAAGAGGTCTAAACATGACCCATATTTGATCATATACAGTATCACTGCATGATCCTCTAATGATCATTTTATTACTTCATGCTTGATCAAGATTAGCTCACGTTTATTTTTAGTCGGGAATTATTTACATTTTTAGCATTTCGCAAATCGCTGAGATTCATCAAATAACTTAAAACTCAAAGAAACAAAAATTTTTTTTGACCTTCCTGTGCTTTTTATAAAGCAAAACAATATGGTTGTTCATCCTTGTCTGGATACTAGGGACCATCAATTCTTCCGCAGTCTGGAGTTATTAAGCCTTTCGTCATTTTAAAAATCATCGCCAAAAACATTTCGCTCCATTCGCCCGTCGATAGTAAAATAATTCAAATCCTTTATCGCGTATCCCGCGCAGGTGCATAAATATTGAAGCGCAAAATTATCCGCATTGCTCGATTCTGTAATTTCTGAAATCTCTCCGCTTCCTCCCGACGCGGATCTCCGGCTCTTTGTTCGACGTAGGTGGGACGCAACATATGCGGTGGCCCATACTGTAAATCCCAAGGGAAATCAGCCCGGGCACGCGGGCGCGCGCGCGCTACCCCCACACACGCAAGTAAATGGCGTGGATATGGCTGTCGCGCGTCACGTAAACTACTCGCGTACATGCGAGCGCTAAAACAAAGCACCGCTAATATTTTATTTGCTCCAACGGACGGTCGGATAGCAATCCCGCCTAGTTGCTCCTGCCTGCTGGTTGCTTTGCAAAAGAAATCTCGAATCCGGCAACGCCTTCGCTTTGATCTTGAAAACGTCGCTGGAAGATTTATGCAGACGTGCAAGGGGTGTCGTGGAACACGAGTAATCCAAATGGAAACCCAACTCTATTCAAGTGGAAACTGAATTGGGTTTGCCCTAAGTATATTAGGGACCCGTTCTGGTTATTATATGGCTAACCCTAATAGGGGTTAGGATCTTAGGACCATCATAGGACCATAACAGGAGTCTATCAAAGGATCTTAATTATTGGTACTTGGATCAAGATATGATTGGACCATATCAGGGATAGGACCTGATCAGATTAACTTAAGACACCCTAATCAGGTCCCGATTAAATAAATTAACTAGAAAAACCTGAGGATTAATGATCCAGTTCTGATAAGACTAACAGATTTCAGAATCACCATCATCATGGAAGCTCTACCTATGCCCTAATCATGGCCCAATCACACGCTGATGAATATTAGGAAATAAATTATTTGCCCGATCAGGGCCATACTAATCCCAGGAGTTACACCCCTATGCTGACCCTGATCTTGGTACCCTATCAGGTCCTGGTAAAAAAATACGGTTCTTGATCTTCCATATTTTAACCCGACCTAAATTTCTACTTGGGAAATTTAATAAATCTGCATAGACTTATTTACTTAAATTGATTTTGTTGTTCGACCTTGGAAATTAGGTCCCGGAATCAATCAACAGTTTTTCCATAAGTTTGATTTGTATTGAATTCTTCCTTTGTAAGAATTTGTCATCAGTACAGTCATTACAATAGAAGAACTGATTTATTAACGATTACACACCGTGGGAAGAATAATGCTACAAATTACAAAGATTATCGCTGATGTGACGATAGACTTCATTCTTCGGAAATTATACCAACAAAATCAATCGGGGGAAGTAAAACGCAATTCTTCAATGTTATTCCAAATGTCTCAACGAGTCAATCGATTTCCTACAATAAACCCAGCCACGCTCCTTTCCGTCATTGAAAGCCATTCATCCATCACCGTCGCGTGATCCATCAAAACTTATCGATTAACTGGTTAAAAAGACGATCGCGAAGGCTCGCACCAGGATAAACTTAACCGTCGGTGTATCCAGGCGGTGTCCTGTTTAAACCAACGAAACCCATAGATTTCAGGGGGGGCAAATTTAATAAGATACGAAAAGTTGCGCTTTCAGGAAGTTAGCATCCCCTGCCAGTTGGAGACGGAGATAACTACCACCCCCCCGCAAGTTGCCCCGGAGGATAAGTCCTCGGATGCCGACGAACAGCTGTTGCGTTCGAACCGGGAGCGCGGCTTTTTCCCACACGGAGCGCCCAACGTAGGAGGCCACAAATGGAGAATTAACAGTCCCGCGGTGAGAGACCGGGCCACCCCCTCCCCTCCCACCCCTCCCGCAACCGGGGCTAACTTATGCCGCAACATATTTTTCTATTTCCAAAATTTATCGCCCATCCCATTCCTCCTCGTTACGTGCGAACGGGGAAGAGCGCCGTGAAAAATGGCAGCCCCATTAATGAGACGAGATTACGCGAAATTCGCCAAGAATTAATAACGCGGCAACAACTTAATAAATCACGGGGCGAGGGCGGCCGAGAGACAATGCGCGAGGGGGTGTGTGCCGGGGACGAAAAGAACGGTTTGTCACTTGTTGATTAATAAACAACATTGTGTTCGTCATCTTCCATTGAGGCGGGGCCATTCCCAGATTATGAACTAATGCAACGCGAAGCGTCGTTATTGATTGGCGTAACGGTTATGAATTCGTGTGTTCAATTATCGACGAATGCTCGGCAGGCTGTGCGAGGGACTGAGAGACAGAGAGAGAGAGCTTTGCCCGCGCGATAATGCAATAACGAACAATAATAATAAAGCAATTAATCAGTGCATTGCGCGATATTGCTTCCAATTGTCCCCGCGACCTGGCCGCGAAAATATTCCTCGCCGGCTTTGAACCTGGTCTTATAGACACACTTTTTCTAGTCAAAATTGGATGGATGGTAGTCAGACATGTAATGGTTTACCAACCAGGAGTGTATATAGAACCTGGTTGAAAAGTGGGAGAATATTGGTCTGGTCTGGGAAGGTGATGTCACCCTTCTAGGTCCCTAGCAGGTGTACCATTACATGCCAAATTACCGCCCGGTCAAATTTTATTAGTCAAATTAGCCGGACGGTAGCCAGGCATGTAATGGTCTGCCAACTAGGAGTGTATACAGGACCTGGTTAAGAAGTGGGAGAATATGGTCTGGTCTGGGAAGGTGATGTCACTCTTCTAGGTCCCTAGCAGGCGTACCATTAAATGCTAAATTACCACCCGGTCAAATTTTATTAGTAAAAATTGATCGGACGGTAGCCAGGCATGTAATGGTCTGCCAACTAGGAGTATATACAGGACCTGGTTAAGAAGTGGGAGAATATGGTCTGGTCTGGGAAGGTGATGTCACCCTTCTAGGTCCCTAGTAGGCATACCATTACATGCCAAATTACTGCCCGGTCAAATTTTATTAAGGAAATTGTGTATAGAGGACCTGGTTAATAACAGGGGGAGTATGGTCTGATCTTGGAAGGTGACGTTATTCTTCTAGGTCCCTGTCGGAAAAACCATTATACACCCGATTACCCAGTCAATTTTTCCTAGGCTTCTAAAGCCCCAGTCCTAATGTGGGACGCCCCACTCCCCATCTTAGAAGGACCAATCTTTTGTTTAAGGTTAATCGTAAGCGAAGCAAGATCCCGGCTGGTTCGCTCCCATATGGTTTAGTGTAATCTACTTTACTCCCGGTCAACGTTGATTTCATCGGCAACGGTTCAATCAGGATGGATCTTAGTCACGTAATATCCAAGCAATCTGGAATTGCCATTCGCAGTTGGGATACGTCAGGTGAATTTGAGTTACATCGGGGCTAGGTGTCAAGTTATCAGAATTTAATCAAACTTTCCCGAAGAAGTAACGTAACGAGTGCTTGGAATTTAAACCGTCCGGGGGGGTCTTGCGAAGGGTTGTTTGATTGTTCCCGATACAATTATCTTTCCTTGGCAAAAATTCATCGAAATTTACGTTAATTAAATCAAGCTGAATGACAGCGGTTTAAATATCCTACCGCGTTTTGTTCAATTTCAACGTGGTAAACTTATTTACACATTGAGAAGCGGAAGAGGCGAGTTACTGAAAATGAAATTCAATTTGTTGTTGGATTAGAATTCAGATTCAAACATCATGTAAAACGAAAAAATATCGTTAAAATAGTACCACTGTGGCTAATGCTGTGGCACTGAAATTTCTCCACCTCAACTGAAAGCTCTTTAATTTAGTAATGTTTAAAATTTGCTAATTACACAAAGTAGACTAAAATTGCCACGAAATAAATGATTGTTTCAATATAAAGAAGCGAGAGTGTACAATATAACGGGCGGGTCGCCTTAATAACTCACTCTTAAGGCGTTAGCAAAATGATCAAGCGAGGACAATACGTAAGGCGCAATATGGCCGTTAAAACATCGGCGCTTTTAACATTTACGCTTCGGTTATGAGCGTACCTGAGTTCCCGGTGACATTAAGCCCGGCCGGGCGCCGCGTACCCGGCACCTGGGGCGCCCTAAATCTCGCCCTTATTAAGGCCCCCCCACCCGCGGCGTTGGCGCGCCATAAACACACCTTGTTACAATATGCCCCCGCGACTTTTTCCCGCCGTCAATTTAACACACTCCGCAGTATATCATTTGTCTTTAATGCCGCTTCAACGGCGCGCTCAATTAACGTCATTTATCTTCTTTAAGTATTTTTGTTTCCCCATCGCCATTATGTCTTGCGCGCGCGCGCGCGTCGCTATAAGCCGCGTTATTTTTCATGATCATTCTTAAACAAATCGGGCTAATCCGATTTAATTTATCAATTTATTTATGAATTGATAAACGGATTATCATTGTGCCCGGTGGGGTTCGTCGTTAATTTAACGTGGACCGCGGTAAGACGCGCTTTTAAGACAATAAAGAATGGAAATCATTAATGCAATTTTCCTCTCGTTTTTTGACTAATGATCATCCTTATTGTGCGTCTTAATGGCTCGGATTATTTTCGCATATTTTTGTGGTAAACGATGGGAGCATCCTTCGATTTACTTTAAATAATTTGCGGCGTGTCAAATAAGATACTTTGCGCGTCAGGGGTGGGTCTTAAAAAAAAATTATACACCAAGAGGTATTTATATTAGATGAGAGTCTTAATCTAAGCTACAAAAAGTTTTTAGAATTAAAAAAAATACGTTTTGAATGGTATTCTAACATTTTTTTTCCAATTTTGATAAGGATAACCTTCCTGTCGTTACCAACAGAGTTTCTTTGTCTATTACCAACAGAGTTTCTTTGTCTATTACCGACAGAGTTCTCTGTCTGTTACCGACAGAGTTTTGTCTTGTCAAAGATGATAAAGACATATATTAAATCATCGAAATTTCTTTCAAATTTCTATTGGATTGATGAATTATTCGTGTAAAGCTTTAAAATTACAAGATTCACCGTGAAGTATTAAGGGAAGAAAATCTGAAAGTGACGCGCCTTAAGCCATTGCAAGACATTCGTCTCCATTTCATTAACTGAAAAATGAACGAAAGGGAGAAAGATAAACAGTTGCTCGGAACAAACTTTAACGCCCGCCCCGAAATTGTGATTAACGATTTGATCATTAAAATTTACTCGCGCTGTTTAGCGGAAGTTGGCGTGAAAACAAAGTTCCGCTCGTTTTTCTCGGCGCCGTTTGAGCTTTTAAACGCGGCCAAGTTAAATACCCGAGCGTGGGTATTTTAAAGAAAGCCGCGTGTTGTTGTACACAAATTGATTGCCGGGAACGGAAAGCGGCTTGAAGAATTCAATACATCGTTCTCAGATAAACATTTATATACGGGACATATATGTTTGCCATATATGACGCATATATGCCAGATATATGGCGATTATATGCTCCGTGTATGCGACATATATGTTGAATTTAATATGGGAGGCCATATATGTTCGCATATATGTTCAGATGCCACATACAAGTCACATACATAGTAACATATATGGGACATACATGGTAACATACGTGCAACATACATGGTAACATATATGGGATATTTATGCGGAGAAAATCATATATGTCATATATATGCCACATACATGGGAACATATATGGGACATTTATGTGGAGCAAATCATATATGCCACATATATACCAGATACATGGTAACATATGGGACATTTATGCGGAGCAAATCATATATGACATATTATGCTATATATATGCCACATACATGCCACATACATGCCACATACATAGTAACATATATGGGACATTTACTCGGTGCAAATCATATATGTGACATATGTCACATACATGCGACATATATGCCTCATATATGCACATATATATTGACTTCCACATGGGTCCTTCCCTAATAATTTCATGTCTGAAATATCAAATTAATAAAGCACTATGTAACCCCCCCCCCTCAACCCCAAAAAAGACTGTTTTAATACCTACTTAAACAACAGCATTCGCCGTATTGTCGACTTTGCGGATAATCACAGCGAGTGATGTTTTCCACATCCCCCATTAACGGCTTTACGTCCCTTATTTCACGTTAACCCACGCGTGGTTGCAACTTATTTCAAACGTGCGCCAGAGCTCCGCTGCTTTTCCGTTTGAATTTTGAATTAAGACTGCTGAAATTACCGTGCGCATTACGCCCCTCTAATTAATTTGTAATATTAAACTGTCAGTTTAATTTTACAATACGTCACGTAAACATTTCAATTTGATAATTCGCGCTTTACAAATAATTATCCGCAGCACTCATTAACATTCAATAACCGAACCAGACAATGAATATTATTAAAACTGCGCGCCGATATCAATGACATTGTAGTTACGGTTAATTAACGTACGTTCACTTGAAATGTTATTTAAATATTGCTAGAAATGTCTTAATGTGATAATAAGTGTTTTTTTCTTTATTATGTATTAATATCTAAATGAAAAATTTATTAGGAGTTGTTGGTAGATGGAGAAAACAAGTGTATGATAAATTGTTAATTTAATACACTTTTTATTCATTTATCGAAGTGCTTATAAAAATGTTTTTATATCTATATTTATATATGTAGACTCGCGAACCGTATATTTCGGGGACGCACCCTTAATTTCATTCAGAAGTTACACTCCTGAAAATTATATTATGTTTGAATTTTTTTAATTTTGGAGGAAAATTTGAAATTGGCCAATGGAAAATTCTTGGAAAGGAAGTTATACCCCCGCGCCATCTATGTTTCATAAATCTCATTAAATTAATAAGAGTGGGACCAGGGCCGTGTTGGTCGGGAGCATTTTCAAAATAACTCTTTCATATGTAATTATTTTGAGAACCTCAAACGTATTAACTGAATTGTGATAGTGAAGAAGTGGTGAGCAGTGACCAGTGACCAGTGACTAACAACTGGTGACCGGAAATCAGTGTCTAGTGACAGGAAATTAATTTGTAGTGACTGGAAACTAGCAAGTAGTGACTTTTGACAGACAAACAGTGACATATCTAGTAATTAATGACTGATAACTAGTTTTTTAAAAGAGAAAATTAAAATTAAAAGTAGTTTCTTTGCTTTTAAAAAGCAGTAATTTTTACTGATAGATGAATATACTTCTGAAACACAGTTAAAAACTAGATAGCTTTTTTCTTTTTTGAAAACTTGGAATCTTGACAACTTTTTTCTAATATTTTATCACAAGTCACATTACAAGAAACACTATAAATGCACAAATACCTTTATGTTATTACCAATTAATAAATATTTCAAAGCTACTAATAAATTTCACTCAGTGAACGCTCGTTTAATGCTAATTAAAACGCGAATTTTCCGGGGCCAAACGTTTTAATTAAAGCGACATTTTACATGATTTGCAAAAACAAAATTGTTATTCCTCAATTATTCATCGGCCAAATTCCCATTAAACTTTTCAATTAAAGCAATTCCAAATACGGCCTAGGTAAACAAAAATGAATAGTTGATGACCAAGGAGGGGGGGGGGCGCTCGCGCGCGCTCAATGAATACATAAAATAGAGGGAGACTCCGGGCGCTTCGGTGGAATCGAATTTCGTTCCGGTCACTTAAACGGATAAAGCGACAGATCTGGCGCCTGTTTGCGCATCTTGAGGCGAGGCACCGCTCGTCTCATCGACGCCAGGACACCGGGCTCATTTAAACTTCACGCCGTTCCAAGTCAGTTTTGCACGTCCTGCGGACGACGCTCTTCCCGCTTCCGGTTCAAGCTCTGCCTGCCGAATAAATTTACCTCCGTCCGAAGCCGCGTTAAAAAATGCATGCCTTATTCAAACTCCGACCGGAAGGCACTGCCAGTTACTTTCTCCCCTTGCCTTGATTCGATTTTACACCTGCATCTTGCTTTGAATTACTACCACGATTCCCCCTTTAACCTCGCTCTGTTATTTTTCCTCGTTTGAAATAAGGCGCGCCGAAAGGAAGTCGCAATTAAAATGATAATTATTCGTATTAAAATAATCATTTTTTTGGAAAAGATTTGGAAGGTAGTACCAACCTTCTTGCTTATTTCTGTGAAAATTTGACATCTTTTTTAGGAAATATTAAGATGATTTTTTATTTAGTAAAACCGGATTTTGTTTAAGATGAAAGGGTGTAGGCTTTAGAAGCACGATGAATTTGACGTCGAAGACAAAGGATATAGCGGTAAGAAGGCCGAAAGTGTATGAAGACGCGGAATTGGAAGTTGTACTTACATTGGGAGTAACTAAACAAACAAGATGTGAGTGATTTCAAAAATTGCAATAAGATAAATGTGACGTCGAAGGCCCAGGATGTAACGGAAGGCCGAAAGTCTACGAAAACACGAAATTAGAAGCTGCATTTATATTGAGAGTAACTCGACAAACAAGGTGTTGTGAATGGTTTCAAAAATTGAAATAATATAAATGTGACGTCGAAGGCCAAGGATGTAACGGAAGACCGAAAGTCTATAAAGACACGGAATTGGAAACCACACTTACGTTGGGAGTAATTCAACAAACAAGATGTCGTGAATGGTTTCAAAAATTGAATTAAGATAAATGTGACCTCGAAGACCATGGATGTAACGGAAGGCCGAAAGTTTACGAAAACACGAAATTAGAAGCTACATTTATATTGAGAGTAACTCGACTAGTAAGGTGTTCTGAATGGTGTCAAAAGATGAAGTAAGATAAATTTGACGTCGAAGACAAGGAATATACCAGTATGAAGACCGAAAAAATACAAAGATACGAAATTAGAAGAGCATTATCAGATAAAGATTCCTGCCAGACACAACAGGAATTTGCATTTACATTAAAAATAACTCAACAACTATTTTCTCCTCGCTCCAAGTCATTGGGAATGGCCAAATTTTTATTAAAAACAGCAGAAGCTTATTTTTACTCCCAATAACATATTTATACATTCAACAATAAATTAAAAATAGAATATTATTTCATTCGAACGAGATTTCAAGCGGTGAACTTCGCGCCATTTACGATTTATTCGATCGTTCAAAAAATAAAGTACGTACAAAAGGAGGAGCAAAAAGGAAATATAAAAATTAAAGTAAAAGGCGATTCCAAGTGACGCAAAAAATTATTCCGACGCATAATTCCTTAAATATCTCGAGTTAAGACTAAAACGAAACTGCGTCAGGTGCATAAAGTCGACATTACGTATTCAAGCTCATTTATTCGTCACTCCCGCGCGAAGATATTCTAATACAGCGTTACATATTTACGTCAAAAAATTGCTCAAGTTTTTTTTTTTATCTCAGACACTCTCCCTCCTTAAAGTTTGCAACTCGCCCGTCCGCGGAATAATATTCAAGCAACTTGCGTGCGCGCGCGCGCTCGCGAAAATATAATCTCTATTTTATGCGTTATGGCCAGCGCTATTTAAAGCACTTTGAGTTTCGAATATTTCTTCGAGGCGCTCTTTTCTTTATCGACGGGTTAGACACCGGTAAATGATGGCTCGTTGCACTGAGAAAAATATGACAGAAGAAATTACTGTTTTTAACGGTGTTTCAGATGTAAATGAGTTTTTCAGTAAAAATTACCATTTTTAAAATGGAAAAATTTCTGATTTATTTATAAATGTTACATTTAAAAATAGTTTTTTTTGCTTTTAATTATCAGTAATTTTGGTAATTATTCGGTACGTTACATCCCCTGTCCCAAGAAAATGGTAAAAATGGCAAAAAATGGTAAAAATGGCCAAAAAATGGTACAAATGGTCAAAAAATGGTAAATAATTGGCAAAAAAGGGTAAAAACGGCAATTTTTATAAAAATAATCTAAAATATTAGTTTTGGTTGACCATTTAAAAGTTATTTACGAAAAACTGCCATTTTTACCAATTTTTGGCCATATCTATTGAACGGCATAAGAGCGCCAAATTTTTGTCTGAAAAACGGATACACATCTGAAACACAGTTAAAAACAGTAATTTTTTTCTCAGTATAAGATTTCCATATCAGAATTATTTCTCTCCCCCCCCCCCCCACC
>JABFPN010006493.1:0-11515 GCA_022817305.1 Leptoteleia sp. ZL-2020 | reverse complement strand
CCCCCCCCCCCCCGGCCCCACGCGCGCGGTTGCAGGTTTCGGGTTAAGGCGACCGAGTAGGAAAGGGGTGGGTGGGGGGTGGGGAGAGGAAGAGAAGCGAACGGGACGGTTGTACGTGGATGGGCTGTGGTATTTTTACATAATATTCAGTCGGGAATGGTACACGCCCGGAGCCGGGGCATTTGGTAAAGAGGTTAGGTCACTAATGGAGGTTAAAACACGTAAAAGTAAGATACCGCGCGGGGGGAAGGGGAACCGCGCGCTCGCCTCGATACGTGCCAACCACAGTGACGGCAAAAAGCACAAAGGGCCGGACCTGGGAAATAATGTAGATGACACATATTGATTTCTTCTTATGAATTGTATCGGACCACAACTTCTTGCTCGCGTAACTGGGTGAACTGTACCGCCCTACCTACCCCCCCCCAACCCCCTTTTAGCCCCGCGATAACTGCGCGCCTCGTTTTCTACCTCGCTGCTTTTTAGGTCTTGGCAATGTGGACGCTGGTACGAGTTCTGATTAACTATTGCGGATGGTAGATTTATCTGTCGGAAACCCCGAATGGCGATGCTTATTTTTATGTTTCGATGCACGGCCCTTCGTTGAGAGTTTTCACGGATAGTTTGGTAGAAGGGAATTTGTGGCGGAGCGTTGAATTTCGCGAGGGATAATACTTAGCCGGTTAAGCGGATGTTAATTGGATAAACGTCGGTCGGATGGAATTGAAGAGTGAAATGTTATGTTTATTTTTAAATAGACATGTTTGTTAGGTTTGTTTGCAAACAGACATGTCTGTTTACAAATAAACATTATTTGTTGTTTGTTTAGAAATAGACATGTTTGTTTACTAATAGACATTTGCTTCTAGTAAATGGAAATCTGGTTACCTGAAGTAAATTTGTTATAAAATTATATTCCCATTAATACTAAAATTTTATTTTGTAGTATATCCACTAATTATTTTTACTTTTACCAGAATCCACGCTAATTTTAATAGAAAAGTTCTTGGTTCATCCAGACTGAACAAAGCATGCCATTTCAGTCACTGACCGGTATTGGTACAAACCAATTAAGATATTTGTCATTTCTACTTTATTGGTCGCAACCAACAGAAATGATGATGGATTTAACTGCCAAAAACATCAAACTTCATATACATGATACAAATAAATTCTCTTCTATGTAATATAATTAAAATCTACCATGAAAAATATTAATCCTATCCTCAACGTAAGAAACATTTCGATCGACGTCCAGTCGGAATTTATTTTTTCATATAAAAATGAACACTGCCTTTCTAAAAACTAAGCTCCTTATTTGCTAATATTATTACCTTTGCATTAAACATTATTGTTTTTTGATTTCAGATAATACCTTTCGAGAGGAAACTTACATTAAAAAGACACTTTCAGTGAGGTATAAAATGTTTAACAGCGTAAGCATCGCCAATCCAACAACCTCACCGATTGCCGCGCCAAGTAACTTATTTTTCATTAAACATTTCAGAAAGCTGAATAGCTCGGAAATTGAGATGGCATACTGAATAAAAGTGTTTTTATGACTTTACCGTGGCATGCGGAGTGGGATGGGGATGGGAGCGTGGGGGGGGGGGGGGTTACGAAGCATCGCCGACTCTTTTCTCGCTTGGCGCAGACGGAGTCGGCAGGGTCAAGCCCAAGCAGAACACGCGGGGTACGAATGACAGATGGTATTTCTGCGTATCGTGATCGAGACCAGGACAGTTTCCTATATTGTAGTTGGATACACGGCGACGGTAGTTGTACAGTGGACATGTCGATAGCAGGCTTCACTGGATGATACATTTACCGATACCACCACCATCCCCCCTGCACTCCTACCACCTTCCCCGTGTACCTACGAAGATCAGTCACCCCGTGTACGACCCAGACCACCTTCCGAACCTGCACACTTCGGGTGACCACTAAATGGCCAATGGTCACCCCATGCCGCTCAATTATTGATACTCGCGCCCACTTATGTCGTCATATTTAATTCACCACGATTGCACGGAGAAATGAAAATGAAATCGCGCGCCAAACATTTATAACGGGGCCGCGGCAATTTTAAAGTCCGGGGGAGGGATCAAAAATTAATTCCCGTTCACTTTCTTAAAGTGACTGCGAGCGGGTAGAGATCGATACTCGTTCAAATTTAAACGCACCGGATGGTACGTTGCGTGCCTGTGTAGAAACGCAGCCCTTTTTGTCCTTTCGTAATGTATTTCATAAGGAAAATAAATAATTTTGATTGTCGAGTGTAAGAAAATCTGTTTGAACGATTCGTTTTTACTGGACATTCATATTTGGCGCGGGTGCGCGCGCATTTAATGTTCACAACTGCAACTTCACGTTGGTTGGATGGAATGGATTATCAAATATCTATGGTCAACTGAAATGGGGTAAGAGTGAGACAAGTGTGAGGAAAAGAAGAATATTTATGAAGGCAATCTCAATTTTCGAGTGGAATAAAAAAGGAATCATAATTAAATCAATATAAATATAGAAAATATCAGTTAAATTGTACTAATATAAATTTGAAGATTTGAAGTAGCTAACTTGTAAATACTATTGTTCCAAAAAATATTGTTCTTTATATGAAATTACCATTCAATCTGGAAATTTAATTTTTCTCAACGTCCTATATTAACATTTCAATAACAATTGCTCTCCTATAATTTAATCAATATTACTTAAAAAAAAAGAAACATATATATAAGAACTTTTTTATACAAATTTACCATTTTTATTAATAATTTCTTCCCATGTCTCACCGGTAGATAATATACTTAATTTTCTAACGACGATTGTCCGGATGATTTTGATACGAATGAAAAAGAACGGCCAGTCACAGTAAAAATGAGAACCTCTGAATGAATGTCTGTTAGTCACAATGGTTTCGATTAACCGTTTGATCGGTCAGAGTGAGTAGTCAACATTTTCCAAGCACACAGCTCGTTTTGCCGGCCCTCTGTTGAAGACTCAGTTCTAGATTCCAGAAAGCGGACTGGTTGCAATCAACGTATCTTTGGCTTAGGGAAAAAAAAGGCCAACAAACAGATTCCTGAATCAAAATTAAAATCTTTCGGACTCGACTGCTCCGTTCGGTGAATTTAAAATTACCTTTTATCTTCCTTCCTTTATACACATATACATGTATATTTGTTTTTTTCTTCCTAATTTTATAATCAAAGTTAACTTATCATACTGCAACATTTTACCGCCGTCGAGTACCGCAAGCGCCTCTCTTTATACAATTACAAGCGTAGATTAATATGTACATAACGCTAATCGAGCAGCGCGAACACTAATCAAGCCAATTGCGTATCTGGAACGTACATTAGAAATCATTTTTTTTTCCTTTTTTCTTTTATAACGACATAAATGGGCTCGACGAAAAAGAGGTGTAGGTTGTGTACAACAAAAAAATAAATAAAAGTACAAGTAATCTTCATAACGTTCTAATTTCGGCCGGCGAAATCTTGACCCAAATATCCGTAAGGTGTTCTGTAGATGTCCACAATCGGGTCTAATTAACTCGATTATTAAAGCCGAAGTACAAAGCGAACCAGGTCAAACGCGTTTAAATTGATTCCTTACAAAGTAAATAATATATATATATTTGTAGGGATTGTCTATTGACATTTTTTTGACACGGAAAATGAGCACTTTCATCGATCAGCCATTGTGCGACTAATGCCAATGTACAAGCAGCTTTCAAACGGGATGAAAAGCACAATACCTACATCTCATAATAATTTGATTTATTTTGGAAAATAAAAGAAGTATTTCGCGTATCGTTGTTGAAAAAAAAACAATGCTTTGTTGAAAGTATCCCGTTTGATTCAAACGATATATTTTAGTTTAATTATTTGTTTTATAATTGCATTAATTTATGTAGCAAAAAAGAGAATTTAAATTAAAATTTTATATTTCAACGGTAATTTAGGAATTATTATTGATTTAAAAATGTAATATATTACTTTTTCATGGTTTCTTACACTTTCGGCCATCCGTTACGTTCTTTGCCTTCGACGCCAAATTCATTAATCTACTGTTAAGACCACTCGCAACAACTTCACTCAGTTAAGGCAGTTAAGGATGCTTATTTAACTCAAAACTCAACATTTTCCAACAATAAAGAATATCAAACATAGATACGAAATGGCTAATATTTCAAGGTTATGTAAAAAATTGTCTATCCAATCATATTCATATAATTGTACATATATTTTTCCCTATGATATTCATTTTTTTACCATTACAATCTGGTAATCGAAAAGTAACAGATTGTTCATCTTACCGTACCAACCGCCACTTCTCGTATACCACGAAAAAAACAATAACACAATTATTCGCGTTAATAAAACAAAATTTATTTCCTCCCCCTAGTGCGAATGTCCGCGGGGTTACGAGTAAGTGCGCGCGCGCCTCCCAGCAACGCGGCACCTAGGCCAAAGTCTAAGTGTATTACTCGCGCTGGAGTCGAGGGGCGGTGAGGAGAAATCGACAAAAAAAAAAAGAATAGTTGCACAGGAAGAGACGGGCGAAGATGAAGAAGAAGCGAAGGAAGTCGGGGACGAGGACGAAAAGGCTCCGCTACGTAGCGGCGCCTGTACCCCACTAATGGCACCCTGGGGGTATCCACGGAGAACCCTCTCGTATTTATTATTTAGCGGTATGTGAGTCCCAGCCTGGGCTTGGACGCCCGAGCGCGAGGATTTATCCGCAAACATCGCACATCCACAGCCGCCGCGCTTGCGAGCCCTTCCGCCTTTGCGAATTGCCATAACTTCCGGTTTTTGTTTTCGTCCCGAGTCTCGATTGATAACGCGCGTTTGTTTAATTATTAAGCCACGATAGAAAATGGCAATTGCGTTATCGATCCGAGTGTACTTTCAATCGTCGCGCAAAAGGAACTTTTACAATTTCAATGAGAGCAAGTTAAATACGTCGAAATAATGTAATCTTACGTTTCGACGTGTTTCGCATTGTCGAAGTTTCGATATGAAACTGCCTTTCATCGCGGGCCAGATGTTTGAATCAACTGGTATCAAACTTGGTAAGATACGCAGCGCCGTAACTTGCGGGTAATTTTCCACCTTCGACGAATTTGTCAGTTGAAGCGATAAAAAGAAAATTTCCAGGGAGTTTACAAGGTTCCCGATAATTGAACTTCCATTTGGTGTAGTGAAAGGGTCTTTATCTATTATTTGTATCTTATCTTTGTGGTATTATTTATATTTATTTATATTACCATCTGTATCTATTTGGATATCTATATTTATATTTACATTTCTATATCTATATCTATATATCTATATTTATAAACATAAATATAACCTTGAGAAGGTCAAAATATTTTCGACCAACAGAAAAGGGTCAACTAAGGTTACCTTTATCTCGAGTTAACTTCGTGATAAAAGAAGGTCATAGAAAGAGGTGGGAGGTGAATGTAAAGTTGTTTTCAAAATGAAAAAAAAATATGATTAAAACAAAAGTTTGCCCCTGCTGACCTTTCGAGTACGATTTTAGAATTAAAATGAAATCAGTATCAGTGATCAATTTTGCAGACGAGGTTTTGATCCAAAGCAGAATATTATTATGTATAATTAGTTCGTTTGTACGGCCGTGCAGTAAACGGTGTTATAATTACAAAGTAGTTAAAAACTGATAGACGAATGATAAATCGTCTGTCCATCAGGACCGGCAGCAAGGGAGTTCGTTGGGAAAAGCGAGGGGAAAGATGAACCGAACCCAATATTGATTTGGATTAAATCGTAACTTTCAAGCAGCGCCCGCACAAAAGTGATATGTAATTTGCCGAAAAACTATTTTCTTCGTTGCACGAATTCGATCGGAACGATCTTGCTACGGCAATTTTCGATATCGGGAAATGTAATGTAACGAATTTTGGGATAAGCATGATCAAAGAGTCATTGCGGGAATTTTTAACTAATGTATGATAAAATGTAAATAAGAAGTGATAATAAAGGTTTGAATTATAAATAAATAGTTTACGTTATTATTATTTATATAATTTGATTAAGCACTCGTATATAGCGCCAAATATGGTGATAAAGGCTTTCTATTCAAAACCATATCATCAAGAAATATGGTTTTATCGATATATGACTGAAAAATGGAAAGCAATTTGGATTTTAACCGGGCGTTCAGAGTCAACAAGGACGAATTTGAACTTGAAATATTTAATGGCCATTTAATGGCCAGTACTATAGTTATTCTACTATGATCTAGACGATATAAGATCAATTCTCAACCAAATAATTTTTTTTAATAATTATATTATGCATTCCTCATCATCAGACTCCCAAATATGACTAATTGGAATGCCTGATCGTGGCCTAGTAACTGCCATGTATATTATATCTAATTTCTAACTTATTTTTAATTCAAATATATCCCTTCAAACGATACAAACGAACTTCCTGTGTTTAAAATACACCATTACCAAATTCATCTCTGGCCATCCGAAGGCCATAAATAACACATCTTTTTATAACTTCAAAAAGGGTTCTTAAACAACTATTTCTGAATTTATGAATGTACAAAATTATCATTTAATGACGTGATTAATATGAAATCAACATGGCATTAAAATTTTATGAAATTCGGGAATGACAAGGCATGGGGTCGGATTTTATATCTCCCCCCCACTCCCTGATGTTGCTCGCAAAATAGCGCCATCATTAAACAAATGAAAAAGCAAAAATCGCGAAGAAATCGATTGTCGCACCGAGTGAAAAACAACATACGCAATTTGCGCGGTAGGGAAATGCATGCTTCGGTGGCAGCAGCTGCGGAACGTTATTGATACTACATTTCTCCCGATTTGACGAATTGCCATACAGGACTAATGGTCCGAAATACGAAGGACGGCCAGTCGCCAAACCACCGTGATATCCGCTATCGCGCGAGAGAGAACCCGATATTATTGTTCGCCGTAAAACTATAATCGTTCTCGATATTTCTTCATTGCTTCGGATTTGTTCCAAGGTATATATGGGAAATCAAATATAAATGATGGTAAAGACCGCTAGACGGGGGGGTGGGGGGGGGGGGTCGACCGCGCTCGCGTACCTGACATTTTCAGGTACCCAAATGTCGCGGACCGCGTAATTATTACCATACCGCGCGAAGTAATTTATCATGTACTCGTTGATATGTGAAATACTGCCAACGGCTTGGAATGCCCGCGAAAAAAAAAAAAAAGATCATGAGCGATGTTATTGGAATTTCAGATTAATGTTGAGAAATGGACTGTGATTCTTGATCGGATAATATGCGCGAAACTTGGGCTTGCGATTATTGCGATGAAATTGATCGCGGTGGAGTTAGAATGTTGGGCGCCTTTTGACTTGCAAAAAGTTATGAAAACCTTTGTTCTGGATCTGACTAATTTTTTATTCTGGATCTGACTAAAATTCCATATGACATTCCAGTTTCAAATAATAAATAATTTCTTATATAGGGACTCAATGACGATTTTCCATTCTTAAAATGTAAGGCTCAACGTGAAGTTGCAGTTGTTCGATAAAATGCGCGCGCGACCGCGCCAAATATGAAAGTTGAGTTAAAATAAATTATTTGATTGAACAGATTTTCTAGCAAAAAATTCTAATAAATGAAAGAATAATTTAAGAATATGATAGTTTTAAATTGAAAGCTCTCAATTTTTTTCAAAGTAATAAAAATAGTAACTGTACTAAATAAAAGTAGTAACCAGGCTGAAACGAGGCATATAAATTTACATTTTTTTAAATTGTGCATTTAAACGTACTTTCACTCGCAATTATTTGGAATAACAACGTTACCACTTTTCTTATTTAATAAATTATTAATTCATTATCGATCGCAATGCTAATTAAATTCAGTATCAATGATTAATTAATATAGGACACGTGTTTTAAATAACAAGGAATTCGCTTTCCCACGACCGGGCTATTTATGATTACACGACGGAAAATCAATCGCAGAAATATAACTTTTAATGTCCCACGTAATTAAACATAGAACAATTTGAATTCGTTTAATATTATTTTCATCGCAATTCAATTTTGTATCGGCGTACGATCAATAACGATATTGTAAAAAATGCGATACAAATATGGGCCACAATTTTAGTTCTTATCATAGATAAAGACGACTGAATTATAGTTATTTGCGATAAGAGGTGATAATTTCTGGAAATGAAAACAACTGGTGAAAATTGAGATCCGAGTTGAGGTGTGAAAGATCGGGAGAAAACTGTTTGATAGGGAAAAAAGGAGGACTTACATGGAATAATTGGATCGAAAATCTAATAAGGATTTCCAATTCTGAAATACCGACAAAAATATATAAGGGGAGTATAGAAAGCAAATCGAGATTACCAAAGCAGCGCGGAAACCTCGCGACAGCAAAAATTACACAATAGAGATCAAAATCCGCTAAAGGGTAGTTTAAGGCTTGACAATGGAAGTTACATTAAATTGAAGGAAGAAATGCTAAAACACCTTATGTGCACTCATTTCATGATTTTAATGAAATAAGTCACACCTACGTCATAGAATTCAATAAGGCAGAACCTATTTGGAATCTGAGTAACAAAATGGAGCAACCAAATAAAATTCTGATGACTATTAGTACCAATAAACCTTTTAAATCGCCTTATGATTAAATTGTTATATTAATAATGTTATTATATTAATAATATGATAAATTAATTGAATTTTTAAATTGTATTAATCGTTATTTAAATTGTATATAAGATATAAAAGTAATTAATAAATGAATATTTCAATAACTTCTTACTACTTTTAATTAAATTAAATTAATTTTCATTTTTGGGGGAGTAAGATGTGAAAAAATAATTTAAACATGTTTTTGGTGAAATATCAAAATAAAAATCATAATAAATAATAATAAATATGCATATAAGACAATCTTAATTTAACATTCAATTGTTTGTTAATATTTCATTGAAGAAGTTTTAAATATATGCTGCCATCTAACGAGTATTTTTCGAAACTGTTCAAACACGTTCTAGACTCGAGTCTTATCTTCCATGGCTATGCCAGATTCCGTTGGTAACGTATCAATATCGATATCATAAATAAATATAAAAATAAAAATAGTATAGTTATGTTAAAATTTGACGAGAAAAAATTTAAATTATTCTTGCACGTGTACGTTATCATTTTTCATTACTGTAATTTTACAAACGAAATGCAATTTTTCATCAATTTCAATAAGAGCTTAACGAAAATAATGTTGATTCATTTATTGTTTTAATATTTAAACCATCAATTATTTATTAAAGTTGAAATTAATATTGAGATTAATTTCAAAATTAATAAATGATAAAAAATTGTTTAGATAAAACAATAAATTGACAAAAATCGATACCAAACTCATACCAGTCTAAATCAATTAGAAGCAACAAAAAATTTATTTACTTTTTTTATTGACTTCAATTGCGTTTCTTAATTGCTTTGAACCAATGTTTGAATTATTTTTCATCGAGTGAAAAAATGAGTTTTCAAAGTGTTTGTTACATTTAATAACAAGAAATTTATTTCAAACACCACAATTTCCTTTACTTTTGATAAAACTTTTAATTTTTTAAATTGATAACAAAATTTATTACGATATTTTATTGGAAAAATATTGTATAAATTCAGTGGGAAAAAATTCAGTATCACAGCAAAAGCTATACATGGCAAACACTGTGGCACTAATATTAAGTCTATGGTTGATGCTGTGGCATTGAAAATTTTTCACATGGGAGTGTAAATTCAAAATAAATCATAGTGCGTTTCCTCCCACAAGCCCAGAAATGCGGGTCTTAAATCCATGAAATTCTTTTATATCTCAAAATCACATTCGACTTCGCTCGCTTCGATACGCGGATGATTTGTACTTTTCTGTAGCTACGCGATTGTAATGTCAAAGAATAAAATATAAGGAAGAAAGCCGGCAAAGATGGCAAGGCCAATGTCACAATCCAAATAAAATTTTAAGCATTGTAAATAATAAAAATCTGAGGCACACGAGGTTTCGGCATAATGTGACCTTTTTACCAGAATGCCAGCACAAAGTATACGACGATATGGTTTATTAAAAGTTTTCATCCGAAGAACTTACTAACAAGATACGAAAATAACAATTTCCTGTACTTTCGTCAATAAAAAAAACCGCTTACATTCTGCAATTCTATAAAGATTATTTTTAAATCAACTATTTATTTGTTTCTTTGATTTATTATGGTTTATTTAAAATCATCATTAAAAATATTATAAAAAGTAAAAGTAATAAATAGGAGTAATGTTTTTCTACAATAATTAATTGCAAGTAATCGTGAGGCAAAGTGAACAAATCTGCTGAAATGAGCACTTTAAAGATATTCAAACTCTGTTTATATTCAAGACTTCCTGTGTTTATTTAGACATTCTTCATATGCTATAATAAAGTAGAATAGCTTAATTCTCTCGATTTGAGTTCACCTCATAGTCAATATGGAAATAAAACAAATGGTTAGTTCATCCAAACGACAAAAATAATTAAACACTTTTATCTTTAAGTTATTGAAAGAAAAATAAAAAGATAAATTATTAATAGATTGAGAAAAATAGTATTAAAACTTAAGCTGTTCCAAAATTACTGGGTAACAAGATCATAAAACAAAAAATTTATCATTTATTATGTTAATACTTGGCATGAAAAACATACTTTTAATATAACTAACAAAAAATGATAATATTTTTATTATTTAATTATTCTTTAAGTAATGTTTTGTGGCACATTTTAATGAGAAACGTGTGTGCTTTTTTCCTAAATTACTGTGACGCATTACGTGCAATTAATATTACTATAACATTAAATTCTACCTCGACTCTTCTGTTTGTATTTGCTCTGCACTTTGTCGTTCTTTAAATGTAAAAAAATTACTCCCTTGAAATAAACTTTTAAAGAAAATTTATTCCCACTAGCAAATAACTAAACAAAAATTGATAGAAAACAATGTATACAATAAGTATATAATAATATATACAATATATATATGTGCAGAATATATACTTCTAAATCCTCAAAAATGTTTTACATAATTAACTCAAAATAAAACTAATCCCCCCCACTAAAACATAAGACCACTCCCAACCCAATTACTTCCCACGACTTTTTCACCCTCGAAATTGCACGACACCATTTCGCGCATCCTCGTAATTCCCCCTCTAATAATCAAACTACAAAATCCTCTCTTACCCGAAAAACGAGCCGAAAAGTGAGACGACTTAACATTAGCCAACTTTTCGCTCGACTTGGCAATTGATCGGGATAAAAAAAAGGAAGACAAAAAACCCACGACCAACCAAAAAAAAAAAAAAAAAAAATAAAAAAAAGAAAAAAAAAAGAGGCAACAGAAAACTCCAAACGTATAAATGTTTAATGTTTGAAAACAGCACAAAGTTGTCTTCAACGCCACTCCATTCTTTTC
>JABFPN010006492.1:0-11517 GCA_022817305.1 Leptoteleia sp. ZL-2020 | reverse complement strand
CCCCCCCCCCCCCCCCGATACATATATATTGAAACAAAATGAAGTAATATTGAAAACCAATGGGCCGGTTTGTTGATGAAGTAACCGCGTTTAATGCGGCGAATACTGTCAAGCATGGGAAACTTTTACAATAAATACTCGACGGGGAGAGGATGTATCAGTGGAATATGCTGGAGAAATAAATGGCGCAGGTGTTCTAAAAACGGAGATATCGGTGTTGAATTGTATGGAAAATGTAGCCCGGTGTTGGCGTTTACGCGGTTCGTGCGCGCATACCTTAAGCGATTCGACGGAATTGGCGCTCGAATGCGAAACGAAGCGATATGTAACGCGTGCGGCGACACGGAGTGCTGCTCACCATTTGCCGCGGCTGCCGAAGCCACCCACGACGCGCGACGCTCGTTTGTCATCCGACAAATAGCTCTCTCCAAGTAAGTGGCTTGTGCAACTCGTGTGTCTCGTGTCGCTTCTTTTTGCCGCTCTTTTCCGCAGCCTCCTTGTTCTGTCTTTTCATTTTACTCCTCGCCTTCCTTCTCTTTTTCACCGCCGCTTAATACGCGTGCATCCAACTGCCGCCATCCGAGGGATTATTATTATCCCAGCCACTTTCGCACGACTTATCCGTCGTCGATGGCATCGCGATAATTCGAGTCAGCGGCGCACAACCCTGCCCGTAATAGCCGCAAAAATTCAAAGAACCATCGATCGACATACTCAAATATCCTCCGCCCTATTCGTACCCTGCTTTCTTCGTTGACTTTTTCATTCATTCTACGCTCTCGTCTAATGCCCATTCAACGTGTAAACGAAGCTCGCGACGATCATGACATTGTTAACCCAAGTAAAAATTTCACCGGGCTAACCATTCAAACGACTGGGGCCCAGGCGGGCATTCACAGGGCTTGCCATCCGGGGCATGCCACGTGATCCCCCAGGTGGAGCCCTGTAGGGTATTAAGAGGGCATTCCCATGCAGGGTATGCCGTATGAAACCCTCACCCGGGCCCACTCCGGTTTTTGCAGGGCGAGCCCTGGGTAATAATGAAGGGCACTGACTAGGTTTACCCGCTCGGGCCCCGGGTTGGTTTTCGCCCGTTATTTCATGCTTGGTATGCTATGTGAAACTCTCACCGGGGCCCACTCTGGTTTTCGCAGGGCAAGCCCCGGATAATAACAACTTGACTGTGATTACACGGGAAAAAAATAATGGCATAGAATCAACATTGCTAGACAATATTGGCCATACGCTTTTCATCCTACATCAACAGTTATAATTTTTGTGAAACAAAAGAAGATACGCCGTTATATATATTTCATTGTGTGCGCTTGCGCAAAGTTTTTGTGAAATATCGTAGAAAATAAATTAATTGAATTTGGCATGGTCGAATTAATAAGTCGCTTTAAAGGTAAAGTTAATTCATTTATTACAGAGATTTGTGTATTTTATTGTACCAATATGTAGTGGATTGCACTTTCTAGACTCTAACCTAAAAAATGAAAATGCATCTACTACTTATTAACACATAATAGCAGTTATTTAAAAAGTGTTTCAATCTTAAGGTTTTTTTAAAACTTTATTTCTTCTATTTTCTCCTGTTAAATTTGAAATTAATATTCAGATTGTCAGCTATCACTTTATTGATATAAATAAAGCAAAATAAAGTGTACATTGTATACCATGTTAGAACAACATGGTGCATTATGTTCACCTTACAGAATTTTCCAATATTTTACTGCCGCATTGATATTACTATGCGTCATATGTACTTTCAATGTTGGCATAACTACATCATAACCTATTGTTAAACTAATGCCATTTTTCGATACATTTTATGCCGTTTTTTTCCCGTGTGTTTAAGTTTCAAGGTAGAAGAATCGTAAGGAAGTTTATTGACAGCATGGACAAAACCAAAATGTTGAACCGATTACGTGTTCATTTTAAATTTTCATAATTTGATTGGGCCTCCGTGTGGTTTTTTTGTCCGGGCCCTCGCGTGGCCCCGGCAGGTGACCCCCTTTAACTCTAGTGGTAAACCCGGCCAGGCCCCAGTCGGGTCACGCATTACATCCATGTGTGGGCCACGTTGGGCGTGCCACCTTGGGGCCCGGAATATAATAGGGGCCGCCCAGCAGGGGCCCAATCAATACCCTCTTGAAATTTTTACTCGGGTAAGAATACGATGCCCTTTTGGTACAAAATAGAAACGAAATTAAGAAATCCGAATATATTCATGTAGAAATAGATACACGCTGCGCAATAGTGCGGCATTTGGTGAAAATGGGAATTAATAGGTGCATCTTTTTATCATATGACTTGACAGGTTTAATTGACTTTCTAGCAATTTGTCTTCTTAGAAATTACTTGAACGAAATAAATTTTTTTCGTCATTTCATTTTTTTGAAACTCATTTTTTCTTATATTATCCAAGAAAACTTAATATAAACGTGCGAAAAAAGTCAAGGTAAATTTAAAAAGTTTCCTGTCATTATTGGAATGTACAGTGATATTGATTGTGTAGGTGGTAATATGTGAAATTAACTTTTTTCTCAATGCACTGAAATGAAACGGCTTGCAGTGTACGGATACTTAAGACTGTAATACGGATATTAAAGAAGATAAATTTAATTGTATCTAGTGTAGTGTATGCTCATGGTAGAAATTCAAATACTATAGTCAACTATTCGTATGTTTCTTGCAGGCATACATATTCTTTTCAGGAGTATACGTGTAATATACCTGAGTTAAGCATATGTATAATTGTGCCATGCATATATTTGAGTGTGCATTAAAAGTATAATATGCGTGCATCGAAGTCATATTAGCATATATATGTAACAAAAGACACCACAAATGTAGGAATTCAACTCTAATCGTAATTGAATTTCATACGAGCAATTCATCTTGCGGCAAGGCAATAATCTGAAAACTAATGCGGGGTGAGGTTATAATGAGACAAGGTTGATTGTTAAAGCTATTAAGAAGTAGTAATAATTTGATAGTGTCGGCTAATGGTCAAACGCGAAAGTACGCGATTTCGTTCTAAATAGATAGGCAAGAAGTTTATTATGCGCCGTGTTGGAGGATACGAGAGAAGCCATTAAGGGCGGAGCGAGGGACTCGATCGTGTTAGGAAAGCAAGCAGAGTGTTGCCAATGCGGGGCAAGCGCGAATGCAGAGGTGGTAGAAGAATTCGGGGATGATGCGGCACGAGGTTATTGGAGGACGGGGAAATAGAAGAAACGACGAGAAAGACGACGAAGGAAACTGGAAGTGAAGAAGACGGGCGGAGGGGAAGCCTGGAAGGGGGCAGAGGTGAGATGAATAAATAAGAGGGTTCTGAAAGGCACTCGCGGTCGCCCAAGAGGTTATTATATTGCGTCATACGATGATGTATCCGCGCTGGTTTAGATTGTCTCCACAAGATGGGACCACCGACCGTGAAATATGCACCAACCCGATAAAATCCTCGAAGGATTCAACGTGCCTTTATTCATAATGGCATCGCCATCTTAGGACACAGCTAATACGCGCCGCTATATTCTTTGTTACCGCGAAAAAGAAGATATTTAACATTCATTTTCAATATTACGCAAATGCAACATACGACTGTTCTCTTTGGAAATTCCTCTTATTGCCCAACAATCGATGCTCAAATTTCTCCACCTCATACTGAAACATAATTGAAATGACAGCTTTCGATTAATCGTATTTAATGGCAACTGCAAAGCAACACGTCCAGAAGAGTTTTAACGTCCAGTTGAAACTCACATTAATTTTCCAATTCTCATTACAATTATTATTGCCATTGTTAAATTTAAATTTAAACTGTTCTTGGGAACAAGGGCGTGGATGATTTGTGGAAAGTATTAGGGGGAATATTTTTCAACGTTGTCGCAATAATTTTCATATACACGATCACACGGATGAAACATACATCATTAGGGCCCGCCGTCACGTGGCAGCGCGTGCCTGTCCCACAACAGCCACTCACTTCTAAATGTGATTCTGTTACATTGGGGTTTGAGTTGATCTTCCACCCACCACGCGAAAAAAGCCACTCATGTGCGTCTTCTCGTCACGTAACCCTTCTGTTGGAACATTACCAAAAAGCTATTCAGCGTCAAATCGTAATGCACCCTAAATACTACCCTCTTTTTCTAATACCCAGAAATTTCTTAATGTTAACCATCGTACAAATGATCAGCGAATATAGTTGAATTCAAACTATTGTGATTGAAATTGAACCGAATAAATTTTCGGAAAGGATGAATGAAACAAAGGACTCTTTTCTTCTAAATTCCACTTATTAAATTAAACACAATAATGTACAATAAACAAGGGCACGATAGGCTGAAACATAATCATATTACTGTGTCGTGGCCTTTAGTTCCTTAGGGAACAACGTGGGGTTGAGTGTTTGACATTTAGCGCGTCCCGCGGGAGAGTATGTAGCTTAATACTTTGCGTTTGTCAGAATCTCAAGTCAAAACTTTATCCAACATCGATGGTTCATCGGTTAATAAAATAATGCTATTGATTTCATCTGTTAAATGATCATTACATCAAAATGTATCAAACATTTAATAAGTATTTAAGTAATTTTATTGACAATTTTTTGATGCTTTTAACAAAGTGAGGATAGGGACATATTTGTGCGTTATTAACAAATTAACTTCCGCAAGGGTATATTTTTGAATATTTTTAGCCCACCGTGGATCCAAGAACAGTTTGGACATTTTGAATTTGAATGAAATGAAACGATTATTTTATATTGTCCTTTTATTATCTTCAATGTATTATAAATTTTATAAGCTTTGAATGCGGTGCAATAAATTGGTATTAATTAATACCCAAGTAGAAATTTTGATCGGGCGCTCGTCGGGGACTAGCATGCGGGTTAAAATGGGTCCCTGCAGGGTAAACCATGACAGGCCCCGAATGGCAATGTAACAGGGGCGCCAACACGGACCCTGACCTAAAACCCAATTGGGGCCACATTGCACGAATTTCGACGCGTCGTTTATGCTATCACAACTAGATGTCACTGAATTTATTTATATCTGAACTATTTATAACAAAATTATAAAAATAACATGTTTACATTGTATCCCTGTCGCATTTTGGTTTCGTATCATTCCTCTGCTTTCTCCTATAACTATGTATACAAAAATGTTTTTTTATTATTTTTTTTTATTGAATTGATTCGATTCATGTTATTCAAAAGCAGTATGAAAATTTACATACATAATAATTAATTTAATTACATGAACATATTTGCTTAATAATTTTCTGTTATGTTAATTGTAAATATTTAAGTATTTTAATTTTGTTTACATTTTTTAAATCATAAAAATAGATAAATATAAGAGTTACAAAAATTTTTAAAATTTATTAAAACAATATTATGCTTCAAAAATTCAAATAAATTTGACTTCTTTTTTCTGTGTCTCATTTTATTTTATCTTTTCATTTATATCACAGAAAAACATATTGACACTGGAAAAATATTTGCTTAACCCTCTAAAAAATTAATTATTTTATAATGTTTATATTTATTTGTAATTAAAAATCTAATTTCTTTCATTTGTAAAATAATGTTTTTATAATAATTCTTCTTTTGATTAATTGGAAATATTTGAATAACTTTCATCTACTCAATCACAAAAAAGAGAAATTAAATATATTTTTTGTATATAAAACGATGATAGAAAGCGGCGGAATAATGTGAAACCCAGATTGGTGTATCCAATAACGTTTATGGGACTCTGTGAAGCCAGTTATGGCATGCCCGGTAAATATCTTAATGAGCACCAGCAAGTTTTACCTAATTGAAGCCCATGATGGCGTGCCCAGTAAATACCTTATCGGGCCCCTGTAAGTTTTACCCAATTAAAGTCCGTAGGGGCGGGCCCGGTAAATACCCTTTCGGGGCCCTGTAAGTTTTGCCTTATTCTAACCCAGTAAGGGCTCACCCGTTTAAAGCCCTGACGGGGCCAACTCGGGTTCTATTGTGGTAAGGCATTATGGGGCTCTCCGGTAGATACCCGATAAGGGCCCAACCATTTTTATGGTTTGCCCGGGCAATTTTCTACTTAGGAACTAGTAGATCAATGATTAAAATGAGAATATTTATAAAAATGAAATTGGCTTTAGATATTGATGTTAGAATAATATATTAAGGATAGGCGAACAATTTTCGCTTTCGAAGGTATTTGTCTAGATTCACATACAATATATTTAAAGTTCATAATGTAATACTTATTTCACTTACTTCACCTTTTTTCCGCTTTATATTAAATACTACGAGCACTCCGATGCACGCTTCATTTTCTTCCGAAAGGATAAAATTGTAAGTTAGAGTCAATTTATAGCGCGCGTAGAACAATTACTGCAAACATTGTAAACGATGAAATATCATTTGTTTCGCAACCAGGCTAACTAACTTCATTAGGGTGGCGCTGTAAAGTTGCTTAACCTTGGTTAAGGACGGTCTTTCAGTGGCAGACGCGTCGTGCACTTTCTGGCGCACTAATTTCCGGGGGAAACATCGAGCAGCGTAGCGCAGAGATCTATCGCGAGGCGACGCAATTTATTTTTGTATCAAGCGGATGTGTCTAACTAGTTTGTCCCGAAGAAAGTAAAGGGTCCTTTTCCCAAGATTAACGATACTTTAGTACTGTTTTAAAGAGTCTCCCACACCCCGTTACTTGCTGGCATCTTACCTTGGAAGGATCCGATGCTATTCCCCCAGCCTTGCACTACAACCCTCGCAATCGGGCTCTTTCTTCTGCCAACCTCCCTTTAACCACCCACCCTACTCGTCGAACCTCTTCGTCTTCTGCGGGATAAACCTTATTTCGTTATTTTATATTCGCTTGGCAACATATTACCACGTTGCAATTTAGCAAAATATCAGTACACATCCAATAAGCTCTACGAATATTTTTATCAATTTATTTAATAATAATTATTGTGCCGCTTCCTTTGTTAAGATTTTAAAATTCGCGTAACATTCACCGAGAGAAAACTTGTTGAAAAAAATTGTAAATTTTTTTTATATTTTAAAGACGTAACAGACAAATCCACAAAAGTGAAGTAAAAAATTATAAAATGTATTTATAAAAGACATAAATATTATGATTTTCCCTTTATTTTTACAAACTTATGAATACATTCTACAACTTTTGATTGTACACTGAGAAAAATCCATAAGCTATTTTCAATTCCACGCTGAGTTTGAACATAATTAATAAAATTAAGCGAAGTATGCTGAAAACAAGTGAAAATATTTGCAACAATAAACTCAATTTAGCACTTGTTATATTTCCCTAGCAAAAATCAAACATATATGATCATATATGGATTAAGAAAAAACATATATGTTCATATATGGATTACGAAAAAACATATATGTTCATATATGGATTAGGAAAAAATTTTTTTTCTTTATCCTATATGATCCATATATGAACATATATGTTTTTTTCGTAATCCATATATGACCATATATGTTTTTTCTTAATCCATATATGACCATATATGTTTGATTTTTACTAGGGTTTTTCTTCAATGAAAAAAAAAATACGAACCATCTCCGAAATCAAGATTTTTGGAGTTTTTATAACTTTATAAAAGTCGGTGTGAGTACTCTATCAAAATTACTTGATTGAAAAAAAATCATACATTTGTTTAAAACTCAGCATGGTGTTGTACATATTTAATTTCACGATGGAGTTGACTGTAGCGAATACCATTTAATTCAAACTTTTTTTTCAGTGTACTTTTTGCAATATTGTCCATAATGTCCTCAAATTACAGCGAATATTTTCAATTTTTTCAAATGTTTTTCTCTCAGTGTAATCCAAACTACATTTCTTAAACAAAAGCGCGTAGTAAAATTTAGCTATAGTGGTTGTAAAAAATAAAGCTATTCCTTGGTCTCTGCTGTGGTACTAAAATTGTTCTACGCGGGAACTAGATACAAATAAACAGGATTTGAAATTTTATAAATTTATACATTCATTTTATGAAGTAAACTTTTGAAGAAGTAACAAAACTGTTATATTTAAGACAAAAGATATATTTCGCTCGTACTTATTAGTGACAGGAAGGTATTAAAATGACTTTCAAAAAATTGTATAAATAATTCTGCAAGCTTCCTACGAAATTAATTTTAAATTCAAGAACAAGTAATGTGAAGAATGATATAAACAACAATCATTGGTGCAATTCACAAGTGATGCAAATAAACGTATTAAACAACTTGACAGCGGAAGGGCAATTTTAAAAATAAATTTGCGTCGTATCAAATTGTGCATTTGACGAAAAAAGTAAGAAGAGTATGAAAAAAGTGCCGAGCAAAAGAAAATGATACAGAGTGCGATCAAGTACGTGGGAGCGTGAAAAGGAAAAGGAACGAAGAAGAGAGTAGTCGGGCGAGAAACACGGAGGGTGTTTGAGACCGAAAGAGAGAGAAGGAACGAGTTGCGATGAGGGCTGGGACTTGAATTGATTGCTTTCATTACGCAAAAAAGTCTCTCCCTCACCCTGGCTCCAGTATTTTTAACTTCTGCTGCGGTGGCGAATAAGTAAGTGCGCTATTTACATCAAATCTCATAAGTTATCGCTTTTGGCTCTGATTCTGCGAGGTAGCGGAGAAAATCTCAACATTAAGGACAAACTTGTTATGACTTTTTGATAATGCCCTGAAAATTAAGTTTTTCTGCTACCACGTTGAAATAGATCCTTATTTTGCTGCAAATTAAAACAACCTTGATTGTTGCCGTTAATTATCTTTAAATTTTTTCTTACTCCTTAAGATTTAATTCCATAAATGATGTTACTTGTTTTCTTAGATTCGCTCATCATACACTGAGAAAAATTATATAGTAACTGGCGGACGGGTGTGCACACATGATAGAATGTATCAAATAATATAATAAATTATATTACATATATGATAATTTTAATTATATTTATTAATAAATCCTATCATAAGTACACACCCGTCCGCCAGTTATTATTAATATAGTAAGCTTTATTACATAATTTTTCTGAGTGTAGCAGCAGATCGTTAAGATATTTACAGTAAATGCTGCAGCATGTACCAAACAATTGAACAACGAAATTCGCATCGACTACAATTTTATTATAAAAGATCCTTCCACAAAGAATAACTAATTTATGTTTGCTCGGTAGACATCACGGACGAAGTAGTAGTTTTTCGGGGTTTGGTAGGTGCATAATAAATTTTAGGTGTGCATGGGACATATTTATAAAAGTTCCTTCATAAACTACATATGCTCGATAAGTATGCACGCGTAGCTACCCACATATAGGTATGGAGTGTGGCATTGGAAAGTTTTGTTTACGCTATCCGTTGCCGTTTTGTGTCATATAAAGTTATCTACCAGCTGATGCACCACCACTACATAAGGAATTGTACTCCAAAAAAGTGATTACCAAACAAGATATGCAGTAATAACTTTTAAAATCGTTCTACATATGTGAGTTTTGTCGCCTGACGTACTGAGCAGCCCTATTAAGTACACTTGAAGTAACACATGAAAACGTAAGGAAAGTCGATGGGGTGTAACTGGTTCTAATGAAACGTCTACATTGAGTGTGATGATCTTCAATCATCTGCGGCATGAAAAATGAGATTAATGTTGCGGTAGGACAGTAGATTAAGCGATATAGGAAAACGGTGGCAAATCACTGATTAGGCCAGAAGCACGTGGCACATACGGTGATCGATGCACAGAACAACGACGGGCAATGGGTGAGCTAGCTCATCTGCATCTGGCTGGACGGTCCTTCATTCTCGAGACCGCACCGAGCTCGTCTTTGCGCCGGTTCATGGAACCCTCTATTCGAGTGCAAATACGTCTCACACCCGAGACCACTGGCTGCAATCATGTTGGGACATATTGCCCGTCAACGCGCCGAGAGCCGCTCGTTCGTTTACGCAAATGATATGCCAAACTG
This sequence comes from Leptoteleia sp. ZL-2020, assembly GCA_022817305.1. Lineage (NCBI taxonomy): Eukaryota > Metazoa > Arthropoda > Insecta > Hymenoptera > Scelionidae > Leptoteleia > Leptoteleia sp. ZL-2020. Next base: position 1,530 of record JABFPN010006492.1, on the reverse strand, counting down.
TAATCTCGCAAGATCCTCCAGAGATTACCCACTATCATGCGATAATGACAAACGACATCAACGTTTCAGTCACCGGTCGAGCCAGCTACGCCCTTCCCCCCCTGCCGGCACACGAATTTTTTTGCGCAAAATCATCTTATTATTTGCTATTAACTCGATTAGTTATTACCAAACAATAACCCCCCCTAGGTAGAAACTGCCAACTTTTTGTTGACTTTGCAAACGATACAACGTCGTAATTACGTCGGTGCACGACGTTGTCAGCCGGCGTTGTCTCTACGTCGAATCGGTTGTCTAGCCAACATCGAAACTACGTTGGTTCACGACGTTGGCAGCCGATGTTGTATCTACGTCAAATCGGTTGAAAAGCCATCATTCTAATATCTAATATATATTCTATTATATTATATTAATAAATCTATAAAACATAGAAAATATTTTTTTTTATAATAAGTCATAGAAAATATTGTTTTTTATAAAAAAATATATATAATAACTACTAGTTGGCCCGGCAAACGTTGTTTTGCCATTTTTTTATTTAGGTCTATGAAAAATACATAATAACCGATTCTCAGACCTACTGAATATGCATATAAAATTTGGTAAAATCCGCCCATGAAAAATTTTTTATATAGGTTACCATATATGTAGGCATATATGTCACATTTCCGGCATAAATGTATCTGAAAAGGACGCAAAAATGTCAAAAATGAAATATTAACGTTGCATCGCCTTTTTAGTATATTAGCAACAGTGATTATTAAATTCGTCAACAAATTAAATATAATTACTGTAGCTTTTGCAAAAGGAACATTATAAGCGGAACATTTTTATTACAAATGTGTTTTGAGAAACATATATACGGCATATATGCCAACATACATGCGCCATATATGTTTTGATAAACATATATGCCAACATATATGCGCCATATATGCCACCTATATAAAATTTTTTTATGGGCGATAAAGCTGTTTCGGAGGAGTATGGTAATTAACATTGTAACATGAGAATTTTATATATAAGATAGCTGACCCGGCCACGCGTTGCTGTGGCTAAGGTTTTTGTTATATTACATTGTAGTAAACTATTTAAGAGGAACAGTAGGAGAACATCAGTCATGGGGACCACCATGCTTTTTTACATAGATGCCATTTGTAAAAAAATATGGCTACCTCCATGACAGATTTTCTACTACCGTAACCCCTTAATACAATGAAATTATTATTTACGAATGAAGACGGAACGTTTAAGCTGGTATAAAAATCCACTGGATTGGGATTTCAATCTCTATCCCAATGAGTATACACTTCAGTCTAAGTAACAAGTGGCCGGCTATGCTAACACCAAAAATTTAAAAAGTAAAAACAATTGCATTTCACTGTATTTCCTTCACTGCAAAGTTAATTTAACTTATACTTTAGCCTCAACAACACGTGGTGGTTATGCTATTGAATTGTAGCTTATATGACACGTTTGTAGGTTTAACATAGCAGCGCCATCTATTGATTACTTACTCAATCCAGTCAA
>JABFPN010006491.1:0-11519 GCA_022817305.1 Leptoteleia sp. ZL-2020 | reverse complement strand
GAATTATTTTTCATTTTTCAAATTTTTGTGCGTTATTTTTTTTTTTTTTTTTTTTTGAAAAGGTTCGCAATTTTCTTTTAATTTTCCAATATTTTCCTCTTCGAATATGTTTCTAATACAATTCTAGAATATTAAACAAATTATTAATCCTCTACAAAAATATTATATATCATTCTTGGCTTAAACAATAAAAGATTTTCATTCAAATTCAAATTATCAAAAGTATTCATTACTAAAATACGACGCAGAGGATTTTGAACCTTCTGAAACCGAATGCCGAAATCAAACTACCAAAGAATTACTGATCCCATCATTTAATAAATCAGCTCGACAAGATTCGTTTGCTACAAATTGTAATAATTTTTGCAAAGAAAATTTTCTCGCTTTAATGGCATTAAATTGTTAACCCATTTCAATAAAGACATTTATTAACGACTTATAATTAATTGAAGTGTAAATACATTTCAGCGTCGTTAAAAATACGACGGTTGTTTTCTCCTTCTTTTTTTTTATTCCACTTCTTTTATTCTTTCCTTTTTTTCGTTGCGTTTCCCCTTCTCATTTGATTAAACGGTCGGCAGCGACTCGCACGTTGCAAATGGTTTTTAATTTTCTTTCGAACGATGCGGCACTCGGAGGCGTGGCGAGTCCGAGTGTATGAAACGACAATAAAGCGGTCGAGTTCAATCGTCCCGAGTACGAGGAAGAATGCACGCGCTGACCACTCGGCGGCCGCAAAATTCAATACGTCGTCAATAATCTCATGTTAATTCGCGGTCGATACTGCAATCATTTTCCCACCCGACTGAAATTCAACCAAACCAACTCAAACATGCGATTCCACCGCGGCAGAATATTCCGCCTGATAGATGATAATATTCTTCTCCTCTTTTTCTTCCTCCCTCTCCCTCACTTTCTCTCCCTCTCTTTGTTTTCCTTTTTTTTCCCCTACACTGCGACTTTATCGAACGATTAATCATGCACGATAAGATAAACAATTGACTATGAATTATTCATCAAAAAGCTCCATTTTGATTTGCATTAAAGAATCTCTTTCCATGATGGATGAATGTAAAATATTGACAAAATTATAAATAACAAGGAATATTAAATTTGGCTATATTTAAAAGGGCACTTAACGGAATCGTCGACAAAGGGAATTCTTTAATTCGCCAGGCCCGTTAATCTTTATTTTTGGTTTTATGAATTGTAACAGCAAATATCATTTCGATTAGGTATATTCGGTTCGCGGGTTAATAAGATGATCCGAATATACAGGAGGTATATGACAGGAGGTACCATAGTTCTCATAATTAGTACTTTAAAAAGTGACACTATTTGCTAGACTGATAATGTTCTTAACATTGGAGCATAGAGTCTCAGAGTACCAGAAAGTATAGTAGCTTCTATTATTCTATTTTCATCAGTATATGTGTTTCATTTTTACCAGGATCGTTAAAAATACACTCACGTATAATTTCAGCCAAAAGAAAAAGAAACTGAAAAAGTGTCTAAAATTAAAAAAAAAATGTCGAATACAAAAAGGTTAAATAAATAACTCGAAAAGTCCGACAAATGTAGGTTCTTCGTTGAAAAATATACTTTCAATAACAATTTACTTTGCGCGTACATTTATAGACGAGAAATATTGTAAATAAATTAAATTTTCGTCAAGCGTCGAGCCTGAAAAATACTTTCCCAAAGAAGTCGTGAATTCACGTGTTGTTTCTACTGGCGTTCGCCATGTTCCAATCGATAAGTGGTCGGATTCGACAACTTGTATATTTGTTTAAAACTTGGGTTACCTTGGATGGCAAGCTGATCAGTTTTGTGATATATGACTTTACGCGTTCATACGTATGATATATCCGGAATGAATAAATTTGTTGCTGAGCGAGCGCGTATAAAAATATTGCAGTAAACTGCAAATAAGAAATGCCGTTTTATCGACAATCGACAAAATGTCGTTATTTGGTTTGCGGCAAAATTACACTTGCAAATATTCAAAAAAAAAAAAAAAAACCTACTTAACCCAACAAAAAATTTATACAATACGATTTAGGTTTTATTAAAGAATGTAATTAGAGTTAACGTGTTTTATGTTGACACAATATTAACATGAAATTTCTGCTGCTTTTTCGCAAATTGATCCCATTTGCGGTATAATTCGTTTTTCTCCATGAAAATGTGGTAACGAAGTGAATCCACTTACCATATAGATATAAGTATGCACTTGTTGATGCATAATTTGAATCGCGTTAATGTTCGACAGATAACCGGAATTTCGACGATGAACCAGTCATACAATCAAATCTATAGCGCCGCGTCAAATGCACGACATGGCGAACGATCCGAAGCTCACCGTATATCACGACACTCTCGTCAACTATCACGGCTTAATTGAATCGTCGCTCATAAAAAAGGACATAAATCGCCGCAAGTTTCTATCTTGTTTATACTGCAAAAAAAAAAACATCTCGCCGAGTACATCGCTGCGAAACGTTTCGAAAAAAAAAAAATATTTGTCGTGCACGCAACAATTTCAATTACGTCTTTATGCGGGCTCAATTTGTTGATCACAAATCCGATATATTTCAAGTATAAAATCAATTTCACCTTTATTGAATAATCAACGTCGGCACATTCTCTCGTTTATTCACGTCGATAGATTTCACTTTGTAACTAGCATAAATAAAATATTGTACTGATGGAAATTTATTAGAAATTGCCATGGTAAAAATGAAACATATATGGACGTATATGTTTTTTTTCTTAGTTCATATATGGCCGTATTATTGAAGGCATATATGGCTGGAATATTATATCAATTATTGCCATATATTGACCAAGTATATTCATATATTGATTGAGAAAAAACATATATGTACATATAGAAATTTTTATTTTTTATATGTAATTGTTAAAACATATATGGACCATATATAGATCATATATGTTTCATTTTTACTAGGGTACTATTATATGTCATAATAACTGGGGGATATATGTGTTTATACAGCGTAACTTAGTACTTTTCCTTTATATGGGGGGTCTTTCTTTGCAAGTATCAGTGATTGGACAACTTTAAGCCACGCCCCCTTATATTTGTACCACGTGTGATAAAGGGATACACCACACGCAGAGAAAAATTAGAACAAAATTTACTATACCTTATAACAACACAGACGCAAATTCATTCCATAAATCATTATTACTTGGCGAGCATCAAAATATTGGTAAACGTCCTTCAATTTTTACTATACTAGACACTAATGAATTGTATAAATCTCGTATTCTTTCGGCTGTCAACTTATTAACAGATCACACCAATTTGTTTTACGTCAACGTTGATATACAGTATAGTAATTTTTGTTCTAACTTTTTTCTGCGTGCACTGACATTTTTTCTAATCCTTTATTTTTTTGAAAAACCGTTACTGAAAATTGATTGCACTGCAATCAAATAAAAATAATATACTTTAAAGCAATTTATAACACAATTGTACGGCGAACAAATGTTTAGTTATTACAAATATCAAAAACACGTTCGAATGTAAATTCGTATAAATGACTTTCGCGTCGCTCCAGGCGGACGCCGAACGATTGTGCAATTTTTCTCCAAAGCGCCCGACGAAAATGAATGCACCGTAAAAACTAATTACCGTCATTTTTTTGTCGCGAATATTAAACGGTCTTTATTTTATAATCACTTTACTTCCGTATCCGTTGGAGCGAAACATTTACATAATTTGCCAGAGCGGACGTTTGCGCACGCGACGACTTTGAGTCAATGAATCAAAACGAAAAATAAAAAAGATAAAAGATGAAAAAAATAAAACAATCGCCCTCGATCCAAAATAAATAACACTGGATAACGAGATAACACTGGAGAATCGCTCAATATCGCGTTACTTCCACGCTTTGCGTCAAATACTTTTCCCTTGCGCGCATTTCAATTGCGAGGCCCTATTCCGCACCAATTTCTGAAAAAGCGAATGAAAAAAAAGCGATACAAAAATCAACTCAGATTCACCCGGTTGCACGATAAGGCAACCGACTTTTTGTCTTTCTTTATTTAACAGTCCAAATGTAGTTTCCCTCTTTCTTTGATGAATCGCGGTATTGTGCGCAAACAAAAAATGTATACGTTCTTTTTGTTTTTTTTGTTATTGTTCCGCGCAGTTCGAGCAATTGGCTTTCACGTGGATGGAACGACAGAAGTTGGGCGGCTCATATTCATCGCACAGGGCGCAGAGTGAAAAGCACGTCGTAGTCTGCAGCACGACCCTCCAGGCAGACACCATCATGGACTTTCTCAATGAATTTTATGCTCACCCGTTACTTCAGGCAAGTCAAATTTCATGGATTCTTTGTATGTACACAACATGTTGCCAGCACATTTCTCCCTCGCTATTTGTCCCTCCCTTTTTTTTTCCTACCTTACCCTATCTTTATCTTTACCTTTTTTTTCTTCTTCTTATTCTTCTTTACTAACACGCATTATGGGGCAAAAGTGATTCGTGCTAAATATTTATTTTACAAACAAAAAATAAACTTCTCAACTTTGTAACTTAAAGGGGGTATGTCCATAAAACTTTGAGATATCGTATCTGTGGATTTATTTAGGATATTCTACCAGTAGTTACATTGTTAGCATAATTATCGTTGTAGAAATGTATAAATGAGCAATGCTTGAGCTAAGCTTGACAAGGATTGGCCGATGTTTCGTGGCTAATATTGTTTCAAATCTGCTATAAAATACCGATTTACTATGATGCGAACCAGGCAACCATCCTTGGCATCAAAACTTAGTCCGAGCTTGACGAGCAATCATTGCAGCAAGCTTAGCTCAAATGATCAATGATTTTAATATTATAAAATGACTTTATTCATTGCATAATTTATTGCAAATGGAATTTCATGACATATTGAAATAAAAAAAATTGTTTCATCCTGGAACTAAAATAATGAGCTCAGTGTAGTCTCATTTTTTTCCGACGCTGTCTCAAGGTTGTTGTCGACTTCCTGAAAAGCATATAAATGGATTTAGAATACAATTCATTAAAATTAATTTCAATAATAAAATGTAATATATGGAATTGTATTTAAATTGTAAAGTATTACTTTTCATCAGTGCACTGAGAAAAATAATGTCACAGGTAAAAATTTCCTAATAAAAATGAAACATATATGGTCCATATATGATCTAAAATGAAACATATGGTCCGTATATGATTTAGCAAGATCATAGAAGAAAATAAAAAATTCATATATGGACATGTTTTTCTTAATTCAGATATGGATGTATATTGTCAATATGTGACAATAATTGATATAATATTTTAGCTATATATGGTATCAATTATTTTATTTTTCTCAGTCTTAACACAGATATATTTTTTATGAAAAAAAAAATAAACTTCTGTAATTTGTTATAAATAAACGATTATCCCAAAAACATATTGCAAACATCGTAACTTACATATAAAAAAATAACTTCGTCTATGCAGTACTGCGCGATGTCTAAATTGAAATAATTAATATTCTGAAATATTGCAATAAGAAATGTATAATTAATTTTATAGTCATTATTAAATAATAAATAAGTATTCTTGTATAATATTTGAATTGTAATTATATATAAAAAAGCTGTGAATACTTCAATATTTGTTTTAATTAAGATTAAATAAATTTCGATCATTTACATATCAAATTATCTACTTTATACTTAATAATTGAATTATATTATTAACAATATTATGATTATATTAGAAATGTATAATACTTACAAGTTCAAACATCAATTTACGTTGCTTCCGCGCCCTCAACTGTAAAAGATAATAATCATATATATTAATATATTACTATACATAACTTATTTTAACAGGTATTTGAAAAAAAATTTAATATTAAAAACGAATATCTTATTGTCGTCCAAAAATATATTTACAAAATATTTAAATACTCACGGTATCAATTATTTCATAAACTTCAATTTTAGCCTGATCAATTATTGTAATCATGTCTTCCTAAAATAAAATTTTGCAAAGTTAAATATTAGTTACGCACATTATTTTTTCTACACATATTTATATTAAAATAAATTACCGTAAATGATTTTAAATCCAAAACACGTTGCTGCATTTCATCAAAAGATCCTAATGTGTGCTTAAAAATAAAAATATCATTATTAGTTTTTTTTATAACCCACAATGAAAACAGTCGGATATCTATTATAGAATTATATTTATAATACCTCTTCCCACATTGTTCGTAAATCTTCATGATATTCGCCAGAATATAATGCTAACTGTAAAATTAAAGCACAAATACATTATCTTTGTTATACATAATAAATCGTCTTATTAATTATTATAATACATATTGATTCGGACTATTAATTATACCGGACACAGTTTACTAAATTATACTGAGTCACATTTAGAAATCACTTTAATTAAAACGAAAAAAATGTAAACATTGTTTAAATTAATAATTAAAGAAGTAATGTACGAAAGATTTTATTATCAGGAATAGCAAAATTTTTTAAAAATATTTGTTATAAATCAATTTCTTACCGTAAATCGTGCAAGTTGTAAACAGTCGTGTTTAAAATCTCTCAACATAACCGATAAATAGCGTTGGAATCTCTGAAACAATTCAATTAAAACGTTCAATTATATATACTTTTATAATAATTTATTTTATTGAAACAATTTATGGAAACGGAAAAAAAATTAATACTTACCAAATTTTCAGGGTAAGGTCCTTCATTCCAATCCTCGCTTTGTATTTTATATTGCACCTGTGAAAATGGAATTTTTACTTATGCTGTTTGCATTATCTACTCAATTTTTTAATAATAGTTAATATACATTTGACAAAGATACTGAAATTGCAATTATAATATTTTATTCTTCCTTCGAAAGAAATATATAATAAGTTTCTTTGTGCAAAAATTGAATATTATACAAAATGGTATGGGTAAGATTATAAATTTGCAAAAATAGTATTTTTCGTTTGATTTAAAAAAAATTATGATTAAACTAACTTAACTGAATATATTGAGGGTAAAATATTTTTACTCTTACCATATAACGATGTAATTTTTTCAATTTATTATTGAAATCCCTGATGTTGAAGTCTTGTTTGCACTAGAAGCATCAAAATTTGTTTAGTTTATTTTAATATACTGTATTCTTACATAAAATCATGATTTAATATACTCTAATAAATTATTTTTATAAAATTACAATGCTGAACACTACCCATTTTTAACAAAACACAAAATAAATAACAATAATGAAGTAAATTTCTTTAAAAGTTATAATTAGGTTTTATATTTTATTCTAAAAACACCTTAATTCACATATTGAGGCATAGATAATATATAAATACATATATATCCAATATATGCTATATAGCCAATATATAATATATACAATAACATATATTTTTCTAATATCCAATTTCAAATAATCTGACAACAAAGTATTATCTCTGATAAAAAACACTTTCTGTAATTTTGCACTGTAATGGATGAAGTTCAACACATATTTCTAGAATTTTCTTTAACAATTAACAGTAAAAATTTTATGTAATTAATAAAAGAAAATATATTCGTACTTTTTTATTATTTATTATGAATATTTAATATCTCATATTTAAAATAAAACAATTATTACAACTTACCATAGCCACAGTGCAGCAAAGTAATATACAAAAAGCAGTTATTTTCATGATGATGAATTGATGTTTACTAAAGCTTCGATCACGTTGAAATGACCAATATTAACCAAGCGATTTATTTTATTCGAACAATCTTTTAAATATCGAGTATGTTATATTAATATAACAATTTAATGACTATTGTTAAATGACGAGAGTAACAAAAAAAATGAAAGTTTTTAACTGAATCATTAGTCTCTAACTTTTCTAAACAAAATATTCTATTTATATCTTAAACACATTAAGTCCGTGTTGATATATTATATTAAAGTTAATAATTGAATAAAATATTTAATAAAATTTTATTATCTATTATTCAACATATTTCCGCATATACTTATTCAATTAAATGTTTGTATGTTATCAATTTTTTTATGCCTGCAGTTTTAAAGTACTTTAACACTTGCGTTATTACTTCGTAACACAAATTAATCAATGAAAGAAACAACATTGTAGGATTATTACGTGGTTCTTCTGTCACCCATGGAACTGGACACGACAATGCGGATGATCCTGCAAGTGCCGATTTGGGCGCAAAGGGTCATTTACATTCAAGGATCTTGTCTGAAAGATGGTGACCTAGCAAGAGCGAGAATGAATGAGGCGGAAGCCTGCTTTGTTCTAGCCGCGAGGAATTATGCCGATAAGACTGCCGCGGATGAGCACACAATTCTTAGGTAGGAATTTCCAAACTTCTTACATCTAGTCCGATAAATACAACTTTTTTTTCTCGTTGAACATGCTTGTGTTTAATTTGTATCCAAAATAATATAAACATATAATTTTCAAGCAATATTATATGTATATATACATATACATGTACATTTCATTACAATACACTGAGAGAAAAATTTGTGTATTAATTGTAATCTTTTTTTGTAATTTGAGGACATGTTGGATAAAGCCAAAAAGTTACAATCGAAAATTATAAAATGTGCTCACAAAACACGTAAATATTATGATTTTTCACTTTATTTCTACAAATGTTTGACTACATTGTACAATTTTTGATTGTACTTTTCCCAACCTTGTCCATCATGTCCTCAAATTACAACGGAAAATTACAATATTTTCAACATTTTTCTCTCAGTGTAGTTTTAATAAAGAAAAAAAAGGATTGATTTGAATAAAAATATGAAATACACTGAGAGGAATACCCTAGTAAAAATGAAACATGTATACTCATATATGGATATGTATGAATTAGGAAAAAACATATATGTCCATATACATTTTATACATAATTATTAGCTATAATCAAATTAAATGTTATCATAATCTGAACTACATAAACGAATAAAAATCAGTACCTGCAGCTTTCAACTAATTGATGCATTGTTCTTGAGAATAAAATCATTAAACTTAATGTGTAATGTTTAATACAGGTCTTGGGCTGTCAAGGACTTTGCTCCGAATGTTCCTCAGTATGTTCAGATCTTCCGTCCGGAGAACAAGCTTCACGTAAAGTTTGCTGAACACGTCGTTTGCGAGGATGAATTCAAGTATGCCCTTTTAGCGAATAACTGCACTTGCCCCGGTGCCTCAACTCTGGTCACACTCTTGCTACACACATCGAGAGGACAGTAAGTTATTTCCAGTTAACCCTTCTCATAATGATTCAATTCATAGCTTTGATCATAAATATGAAATTGCAAAATTCAATATTACAATAATATATATATATATATAACAAGTACACTCTACTCACCATGACAACAAATTATCAAGTTCAACTATTCGCAATTATTACATTTTGCCTCTTAATCCATTTCAAATGTCATTCACTGTTCTCACTAAAGCAAAAGAATTTCATAAGTAAAAAAAAGATTAAAACATTAACCAACAACACAGATATTTTTGGGATTGGATATAATGGTATTATTAACTAACATAATTAAGGAAGTAACTAATATAGTTTCAAATTTATAGATTTTTATTCAACCGCTAAAAGGCTTCATTATGTGGGTTATTATAGACAGTTTGCGGAAAGTCAAGTAAACTGATATGCCTATAAAATGTTATCAACGCGGCGACTTAGCTCGCGCCATCGTGACGCTCGGTGTCGCGTGAATTGTAAATTTTTAATTTCATTTACTCCCTTAAAGTTATAACCTCGCAAGCCATATTTTCAATCAAAACTTTGAAATGGAGCACTATAATTCAGCGAAATTGCGTACGTTATTTCCACTGTTATTTCGTGCTTTAATTTTCCGCATACCGACACCGTGCCATTTGCATTATTTTCGTGTTATTATTTATACGGATGCGTTTGTAACCGCGCGGTGGGGTTTCGCAAATTTGACCGTTTTAACCGTCCGACTTTTATGATTCTGGCGCGGGAGGAAAGGCTTCCTGCGCGTCGGCGATTTGTCTTTCGATGACACTCTAATTTCAGACTTGCTAATTTACAGAGAGGGCCAACAATCACAGGAGGAGTGGCATAGGCTTTACGGGAAGTGTTCGGGAAACGAAATTTACCACATAATTCTCGGGGATTCTCGATTTTTCGGGGAATACGAGGGGAAGTCATTTACATACGCTTCGTTTCATAGTCACAGAAAATACGGTGTTGCCTTAGTCGCGGTAAGGCCTGCAGAGCTTCCAGAATTTTACGAAGACACGATACTCCTCAATCCAGGTAATTTTTCTGCCAATTACCCGCCCTTCATCCACTTTACTCTCCTTTCTATTCATTGGTAATTTGCAATTTATATACCGACAGAATAATCCCACCGAAGACATTGCTGTAATTATCCCTATTTTTGAAATTGTTATCATCATTATAGAAGAAACGAAATTTTCAATCAAATAAATATACAAATTTATTTTTGGTATTCAATATAAAAAATATTCGAACACACATTCCTGGGTAAAGTTGTAACATTTATAATCGATATGCAAAGTATTCGATTGTCGACTGGTATGTATCAATATCGGTCATTGTAAATATAGCGATAAAGAATTGGCACAATGTAGAACTAAAGGGTTACATATCCAAATAAAAGTTTGGCGCAGGATTCGTTGAACGTTTTGAATATTGCAGTACGTATTAAAGAGTGCACACACCAAGAAGAATAATTCCAATTTTGCGCGACTAAATTTGATCTAAAATCAATTTATAAGACGAGTTATAACATTGGGCCAGTATCGTATAATAAGACCATATTCATTTTTTTGGAATACAGAAATAAAATATTGTTATGAATCGTATATGGTTCGTTTCAGGTCCTCGACACATAATGAAGAAAACAGACACGTGTTATTACATGAGCATCACGAAGGAGGAAAACTCGGCGTTCGTAGTGGCGAATCATCAGGGTGGGCCCGGCGCGGAACCGGCGCAGGTCGTGGTGGAGACGAAACCGGACAGTACGTCAATGGGAGGCATCGGCTCGACCACGGGGACCATGGCGACTTCGATTGGGATGACGGCAACGACCATTTCAGCGGCCAGCGTTGCTGGTGGGAACGGTACAGCCTTGAACATTGGTGCCGAGAAGCACCGGCCGTATGAAAAGAATGTTAACACGCTGTACGAAACACCATCAAGCAGGCAGGAGACCTGTACGGGGCCCGGTGGCCAGGCCAACCAGGCCGGACTCAGGGCCCCGTTGCCTCCCCAGGTTATCTTGCAGGTCCTCCCTAACACGCCCACACCAATCCAACACCTCAACCTAATCGCATCCGATGTCCGCCGTGAGTGTCGCATGCGCCTTCGCTTTTTTTTATTCTTTTTTCTTTCCTTTCTCTCTTGTTCGTACTTACCCCTCCACCCCCCCCCTTTTTTTTGTA
>JABFPN010006490.1:0-11519 GCA_022817305.1 Leptoteleia sp. ZL-2020 | reverse complement strand
CAACGTTAAATTCGGTATGTTTCGTTGGAAAATAAATAGTTTTTATTAAAAACTATTTCTTTTTTTTTCAAATGACTAAGACGAAAAGGATTTTTATTTTTCATTAAATAGAACATTTTTCTCAGTGTAGAGCCAAGTGTAATATAAATAGATACCAACTGTTTCGATCAGACGCAATTAAAGGTGAATGACCGCGATATGCCTGATATATTGGCAATAATGTTGATTTTTTTGCCATTTAAAAACAAATTTTGCCAGATAATTATTTATCAAATAAATATTTTGCCCGAAAATGAAACAAATGTTGCACGGTGCGTCGGGTACGTTTTGAAATATAATGAGTGTAGCTGCATAAATGCTAAATAAAAAAAAAACAAGAATAATCTTATTTTATGTTATTTGTTAAGAAAATTGTACACTGAGAAAAAAGTTGGGATAAAAATTATTATACTAAATGTAAAAATGGGGACAAATAACTTCTTCTTGTCTTAGTTAATATACAGTTTAAAAGAGGTTATAAGAAAAATGAACATTTTTATTATACTCCATCATAGTAACTTGTAGAATACTGATAATCTCTTTTAAAATGTATTTTAAATATGCCAAGAATTGTAATTTGTCGCCACTTTTACATTTAGTATAATAATTTTTATCCCAATTTTTTTCTCAGTGTAGGATATCGCAAAGACACCTGTTTGTGTACGCTTAATTAGCATTTGCCTTTAATTGTTTTATTGAATCTCGTGTAAAAGAACTGTAAAAGGTGGGGGTGTTTGAATTCAAAAAAGAAATCGACGCGAACAAGGAGCCGTTCATTAAACCGTGCCTGCTTCGTTGACCGACTTATTTATATTTCCAATTTTTTTCTCAAAAGTGCTCTGCGCACGACGTAATTAATATGAAAAGAATGAGGCTTGGCTGCCGAGCCATTGTTTTCTTGTCGATCGAAGGGGAGCAATTTATCCTCGAGAATTCTATCGAACGCCTATCATTGTCGTAGGTATTAGAATTTGAAAAGCAAGTTCGCCAGCCCGCATCGAAACATGAATAAATTCAATTCCTTTCCGTGCCCGGTCACTTCCGATTTTTTTGCTTTGCTTTGCGCACATCAAATACATATTGACGGAGAAACGTTAATTTTTGAGCAATTCGGTAGGTTTTAACTTCGGTCAATTACACACGTTTAAAATTACTGACATGTAATGAAGAGTTATTGTTGAAATGAAACCAATCATTGGATTGAAATTAGATGTAGATCTGGTTAAATTTTATCTTTCGTTTCTAATGTTTTGCTACCTTAAAGATATTTTTAATTTATAACTTGTTTTAAAGTGTGGGCTCTTCTCTTTACGCGGATAAAAAGAATATTAAAAATTAGTTTTTAATAAATTGATTTAATAAATAACATAATGTCATATTTTAAAAATAAGCTTTGATTTAATAAAATTATTAAAATAACAAAATTATATTAATTATTTTTCGAAAGTAATAAGTTTTTATTTAAAAGACGTAACTGAATATTTGGGGGCAATGTAAAAGGAATTTAATATTCGCGGAAATTGTACATAAAATAAAATTAATGAATATTTTATTTGCACATTTATATGGCAAAAAATTTATACGTACGTAAGTAATCGTATCAATATTTGATTTCTACAAATATTTCCATTTAATTAAGCCAATTTGATTTCGTTTATAATTGAAACTAAATCAGTCGCATGCGAGATGATTTAATTGATTCATTCAAGACATATATTTTATACATCCCTGATCGAATATATTTCGATGGTATAATTATTCAACGATTACAACTCTTTACAACTTATTGTAAGATTTATTTTATCCATTAGATGTCGTTATTCATCAGTGTCATTAACGCATTGCCTATGTCACTCATAAACCAGTTACTAACCAGTTTATTAAAGAAAAATAATTTCAATGGCGTTTTTTTTTTAGTTTTTGAATAGGTGAATTGTGAAATTGAGTTTGCAGTTTTGTTATATATAAGTGATTTGCGATTCAAACCATTCAGTCGTTTCGATTTAGTGGCGAGTATTTTAAAATTAAAATCCAGGAGTTTTCGAACAATTTTCACTCGCCGGTATGAGAACATATTGTATTTGACTTGTATGATCCATTCACCAATCGAATTTCCTTAATGCTACCAAACTTTATTAACACTGTCAATTAGGATAAAGTTGTTTTAATGCGAATGTAATTAATCTTCGGGAACTTATTTTATTCCAATAAATATCATATTTTAATTATGTCGGGGGAAAGAAAGTCTTGAGAAATTATTGTGCGATACTGATATAAATTTATAATTTGGTAATAGACAATAATGATACAGAACATGTTGAAATTTTTAGACAATAAGCAACTTTAATAGATCGATCAATTTACTTTATAATTGCATTATTTTAATAACAATTCAAGTGGAAATTTTTGTATGGTCAAGTACACTGAGAAAAAAATTGGGATAAAAATTATTATACTAAATGTAAAAGTGGGGACAAATTACAATTCTTGGCATATTTAAAATACATTTTAAAAGAGATTATCAGTATTGTACAATTTACTATAATAGAGTATAATAAAAATGTTCATTTTTCTTATAACCTCTTTTAAACTGTATATTAACTAAGACAAGAAGAAGTTATTTGTCCCCATTTTTACATTTAGTATAATAATTTTTATCCCAACTTTTTTCTTAGTGTACATTATCAAAAAAAAATTCAGTTTTCAATGTTTTTACCGCGAATAAATAAGACGGTTTATTGTCCCAGCATTTGCGCTATACTGGATTAAATCTGTCCTGTTACACCACGACTGCCAATATTATTCCAATATTGGACTGCTTGTATAACTTCAGCCATTTCTGCGTGACAAGTATTTTTAATTTTACTTGAAATCTTAAGTATGATTTACAATATTTCATAAAATATACACGAATGCATGCATATAATACGAAGCATGTTCCTAACATACAAAACTTTTTATAGAAAAAAAAAAGTAAAAATAAATTAAGCTATAGGAACAAGAATAAAATTTGTGCAATTGAAAGTTCAATTAAAAAAATAAAAATGAATTTAGATTGTTGCTAGCTTAAAATAACAAAGAATATTAGATTTTGCAATTTAATTAAAAAAAATATTATTTTAGTATTCTGAATATTCAAGCAATATAAAAAGGAAGTAAAATTTACTTGGAAATATAAAAAAGATCAAATGTACATTCATCGATATATTTTTTAACAAATACCATTAATAAAAATATTCCATTTATCACTATTCTCTGTTACTGAAATAATTACAGATATTAATCTTCGTTTGAATTTGTTTCTTTTTGTAATTTTATAATGTGAATAATTTCCTTTACAAATTTTTATAAATTTATAATGTGAATAATTTCAATTATCAAATTAATAAAACTTTACATTCAATTTAGTTTTTAAGAGCACAAACATAAATAGTCCTTTCTTAAATATCAACTACAGCAAAGTTTATTGACTAACTTTTTTTTCTATAAACAGAGTATTGTCATAAAATATGTTACATGAATGCAGTTTTCGATTTTTCTGCATTATATTTATTAAATTATAACGAGAAAATTGTCGTAAAAATGTTTTTCAGTCTCAATTCAGTGTTGTATAACTTTAACATTACATTCTTAAATGCTCGATACTTTTCTTAATATTTAATAACGGCAAATGTAAATAGATAAATGTTACTCTACAGGCTGAATAAACGTTTAGTTATTCCATCTCAATTACCAAGATATAAAAAAAAAATTGAACCATACAATAGTAAACAGAAAATTCTAAATTTTCTTCACACTAACAAATATCCAACAAAGTATAATTTAGAAATCCTTAATTATTAATAAAAAATTATTCTCTTAAGTAATTATGATTTTTTAGTGCCACCAATTCCAAAATTTAATTCACTAATCTTCATCGTTTATTCTTTTATTCTTGATAATTGTCTTCATTGCATCGTATCAAAATTAATATAGATCTTCATAAAGTAAAAAAAAAATAAAAAAAAAATAATAGAGAGAGAGAAAGAGAAAGAGAGTTGACAGGATAACGCGAGCATCATAGGCAGTGACACAAAGAAAACTATTGATTCCGAAATGCAAATCGATCGGTGGCCGTTTCGAGGTCATTTGGCAAGCTCGAAACGATGACACTTTTTTGGGCTCAACGGCACGATCGAAGGGTCGGGACGGGGCGAGGGGAGGGGGACACGTAGGATGGTCGTCGTCGTCGTCGTCGTCGCCGTCGCCGTGGTGGCTTTCGGATGAGCGAGTCGACGGACTCGGAGTTGAGTCGTGTCGGAGCGCCTGCCTGTGCCGCCGTGAATCAATACCCGCATTGCGCGTGCCAACTCTCCCTCTCGCTCCGATCCCACTCGCCCCTCTCACTCGCGCGCTCTTTCATTCTCTCTCGCTATCGAACTCACTCATCGCCTCTCGCTCATCTGTCAGCCTCTATTCCACGTCGACCCTATCTACCCTCTCGCTCTCTTCTTCTCTCCTCCTCTCTTTCCTACCTTCTTTATCTTTTTCTCTTCTTCTTCGCATCGTTTTTTTCCCTTTCACCCTCCCTTTCTCACCCACCGCCGCCTCCGCCGCCCTCCCCCCCCCCTCCTCTGCTCCCCATTTTCTCTGCGTATGAACATTCTTGACGTTTTGTTTCTTCTTCGCTTTATAAAGACGAGCCGCTAATAGAGATAAAGGAACAAAAGTTGTTTCGGAACAAACCTTTTATTTCTTTATTTTCCGTTTCTTTTGATTTTTTTCTTTGTCTTCGTTTGAAGTCGGATTTCGTTTTGATTACGCTTTATTGACGGCTTACCGCGAATAATGACGATAGAGAGCGGCTTGTTAATAATATCGCGATGATTTATATGCAGGATCAACTGCTCGTTGTGGGTTAATTTTTCTTTTCTTCCTTTTATTCTTTCTTTGTTTTTTTTTATATATATATTTTTTAAGGCTAATAAGAACTAAGTATTTTTGTCCAAGTAGGGAAATGCCTATCAAATTTTCATTGCGGGAAAATCGACTTTGGATTCAAGATTAAAATAACAGAAGGATTCGTTTTTTCTTCAGCATTATCTCTTATTATGCGCGATTAGATGTCCTTCCGTAAATAATTTATAAGGATTTATATGTACGGAATTTCACTTATTAATAATGGAGAAATTTGTTCATTAAAAAAAAAAATGGTGCTATTCATTTTGTACATTGACTCTGCTTTAAATTGCATCAATTTTGTATTGATTTCTCTCCAAGTTCGTAAATGGATTTGTTTGTTTTATGAATTTTCGTCGAAAGAAAAAAGTGGCGATAAAATCGCATATCAATTGGTCGTTCTTGTAAGCTCCTGCTGTTGCTATTTTTTTTTCCCACCGCCCTGTATCGTCTGCCTTTATTTTTCATCTTGAATCGCACGAGTAAGCTGCTCCGCGAAGACAGCCTGGTACATCAACCTCTTGTGACCTGAATTTTTGCGCATGAATCAAAAAAATGCTCACATTACGGCAGAATTTCACTCGAGGTACAGTGCCATTGGTAGCTTCATTGTGAATATAAACATTGGCAACATTATATACAGGCATTGCACAAAGACCAACGTACGAATGTTACGCAATGTGAGACGAACTTTATTGTTCTGCAGGATGGTTAAATTTACGCAAAACATTATGAATAACAAATTACGTTTGTTAATTCGTGAGACAACGTCGAGAGGGGTACGATAGTGTAACGCGCCAAGAGACGATTGTACGATTTTACCGACAGAGTTTTCTCTTTTATCATTGAGTTAATATTTGTTATATTTTTGTCCCCGGAAAACAATCATAGTAATCAAAGTAAATAAGGTTGAATATTTATGATTATTAATTGTTGCAAATAATTAATCATATAATATTTCTTAGATTGAGAAAAGAATAAAATATAACAATGTTTTATAAAAATGTTTAAATATTAAGAAAATATTTCTTGGTTGTGGTAAAATATAAGAAAAAAAAATAAATAAATAAAGTGTTCAGTTCAGTAAGTCTGTAGGAATAAATGCTTTATTTTGAAATTTCCTTCATCTTTAATCAAATTATGATGATAAATTGTCTAGTGAGTTTTAACTCCTGCTTATTATGGGAAAATTAACTCATTCGTTTTTCTGTCAGTACCGTGAAAGAGATGCGTGTGAAGCTGGCACAACCATTATGGCACAACTCGATGAAATTAATTTTAATATTTAGTACTCATTGACTACTAATTTGTTACCCTAAAGATAAATTTATTACTCCCCCTTTTTTAAAAAAAACATGGTTGTGCCAGCGTCTCGGTGAAGCTGGCACAACCCTATAATAAGGCTACCAAAACATTTATACGAGGTTCTATAATTTATTACTTATTTATTACTGCTGAAATCAAGCGAAATTAAAAACAATTTTCGAGTTTATTGAATAATAAAAGCGATAATTCAATTTTTACATAACACGGTACCCCACACTGAGAAAAAAATTATAATAAAAATTACAATACCTTCTGGCGTTGGGGGGATATTGTCTACAGTGTCTGCTATTTTACCATACTATTGCAGTAAAATTTTATTTATGACATAGTAAAATTTTATATTTAGTATGGTAATAATTACCATAAATCGTGGCAGCTTTACAAGATCATATAAAAAATTTTACTATGTCATACATAAAATTTTACTGCAATGGTATGGTAAAAAAGCAGACACTATAGACAATATCCTTCCAAAGCCAGAAGGTATAGCAATTTTTATTATAATTTTTTTCTCAGTGCACATACCGTAGATAAAAATGCATCGCCCTATACAAGACACGCTAAAAATAATTCCAACGAGCACAATCAAATAAAATTAGTATCAATTGATAAAGGATAAACAACAGAATAAGAATAAACCGCGTTTATATTTATTACTCATGCCAATTATGATATGCAACTGGAAAAGTGTAGCGTAGCGTCGGTAGCGCTGTAGCGCTACACACAAAACGGTATAAAAATAATTCCAACGAGCACAATCAAATAAAATTAGTATCAACAGATAAAGGAAACACGACACACTGAGAGAAATTTGCTTAGTACGGCCAATTAAAAGCTTTAAGTTATTGTCAAATAAGTTGGACTAAATAAATTTATAGTTGGACAAATCAAAAACTATAGTTGTGAGAACTAATTCAGCCACAGCTTACTTTTTTAGTTCGTTTTTTCGACAACTCATAAAATATAGTTCAAATAACTAATATTTCTTACTTGTGTTAGTTGGTGTCATTTCGTTCAAGATTGTCGGTATTCAATGTAACGTCTGCAAACAAACAGCCCAGAGTGACTTTTTTCCATTCTCATAGATTATTTTCACGGATTAAATTAATTAATACAAGTATTTATTTAATGGTTCCGTAAATGTTGTAAGAAAAATATATACATTGTCAATTGAAAGTACTGAATGTGTTTGGTTAAATTGTGACATCTAAACAATAAGAACAGCAATATTCACAAGGTAATTATTTATAAAGTTTGACATAAATCAAAATTTAGTTTAATAAATTACAATGATTCAAAGAGTATTTACAGCAGCTGTGATATAAAAATAAATTGTAAATATAATTGAAATAAAATCAATGAACTGAACTCAACTAAATAATTTTTAGTTGGTTGGACTATGTTTTCCTCGGACTGCAACTAACATTTTTTTAGTACAACCAACTATAGTTCAGAAATTGATATAACTTTTTCTTTTAGATGTATTAACTGAGCTATACTATACTTGTCGAAAAAACAAACTAAAGTATTTCTAGTTGGCTGCACTATATTTTTCTCTGGGTGCAGAATAAGAATATACCGCGTTTATATTTATTACTCTTGCCAATTACGATATTAAACTGCAAAAGTGTAGCGTAGCGTCGGCAGCGCTATATATACTAATATATACTAATTTTATTTGATTGTGCTCGTTGGAATTATTTTTATACCGTTTTGTGTGTAGCGCTACAGCGCTGCCGACGCTACGCTACACTTTTCCAGTTGCATATCATAATTGGCATGAGTAATAAATATAAACGCGGTATATTCTTATTCTGCCGTGTTTCCTTTATCAATGGATACTAATTTTATTTGATTGTGCTCGTTGGAATTATTTTTATAACGTTTTGTGTGTGGTGCTACAGCGCTTCCGACGCTACGCTACACTTTTGCAGTTGCATATCATAATTGGCATGAGTAATAAATATAAACGCGGTTTATTCTTATTCTGTTGTTTATCCTTTATCAATTGATACTAATTTGATTTGATTGTGCTCGTTGGAATTATTTTTAGCGTGTGTTGTTTAGGGCGATGCATTTTTATCTACGGTATGTGGGGTACCGTGTTATGTAAAAATTGAATTATCGTTTTTATTATTCAATAAACTCGAAAATTGTTTTTAATTTCGCTTGATTTCAGCAGTAATAAATAAGTAATAAATTATAGAACCTCGTATAAGTGTTTTGGTAGCCTTATTATAGGGTTGTGCCAGCTTCACCGAGACGCTGGCACAACCATGTTTTTTTTAAGAAAGGGGGGAGTAATAAATTTATCTTTAGGGTAACAAATTAGTAGTCAATGAGTACTAAATATTAAAATTAATTTCATCGAGTTGTGCCATAATGGTTGTGCCAGCTTCACACGCATGTGAAAGAGATATATGATTTGCTGGAACCCAATACAGTGGAATGAAAATATATGGGGCTTGTAGATCTCGGAAGCAAGTATCTGCATCGCGTTCATAGAAACCTTATTGTTTTATCCGCAACATGAAGAGACATAAATCTATTTGGTTGTGCGCGTTAATTCCCCTTGCCGTGGAAGTCCAATGCATGACGAAGCTAACGGGTTCAGATGACTTGACTTATGAAGCCCCGCAAATGTGTCTACATGCACCAATATAGTTGTGCACTTGCGTCATGTTTTTCACTTTGATATCGACATTAATTATACAAATGCGTTTTTTCCCCTCTATCAACGGTTCCTTAATCAAACCTTCCGGTACAGTTTGCAATCCATTTTGTTCGTCAAATTAATCTGCAAAAACGTCGCATACAAAAAAATTGGATTCCTGATTCTCCGATCATTTTCGTCTTTAACACTCAAATTTGCGTTCACTTTGGAAAATATTCATAAAAAGCGGAAGGTTTCCTTGCTTGAATCGGAGTTGAAAATGAAAAATTATTATTCTTCTAAAAATAGACGTAGGATTAATATATCGAAGTTATTACTTACTCTTATTAAATTCAATCTGATTGTGATTTCTTTTAAACAGTACATCTTAATAATGTGGACAATAAGTTTGGTATCTACGACAGAATTACTGTATCAGATTTCATTTTCGATATATAATTCCGGAATATTACTTCGAAAGTATTTATTCCCGTTAATATTGAGCGGTTTCCCGACGATGTAATATCAAACTGCAAAATTGTTTCCATAAAGTTGAATTCGAGTTGTTGACTTCGAAATTAAGACAAATTGAATAAAATGATTATAAGTACTTTTAATTAGCTTACATTGTCATTCGTTTGATTGATGAATGATGAAAATTCATCAATATTAATTGGTCATTGTCATTTGGTCAAGCACAGTTAAATTTTAATCGTTATTGTCATTTTCTTGTACTTTATGCTCGCGCGTGAAATACCGCCAGATATTTGGTGGACGTATAGTGTCATTTTTGTCACGCAGGTATCCGGTACGTCGCTTGAATTCCGGCAGGTTAACATCAGCTTTTTTTCGTCCTGACAGTGGACTACGTATATAGTACTGACGTCACGCAAATAACTTTGTTCGATCAATTGGATGATCCGATTAAAATCAGAGGGAGACGATTGCTCAAAGGCGCGTATTACCCCGTGGAAAGTATCCGTTCGCGGTAAGGGAAGAGCACGAAAAAATAATTCCTGGAGAAGAAGTCGAACGAAATTACGCGCGGCGGATTAAAACCCGAACGATCAGCCATGAAAAGTAGTCGGTTATTTTTCCGGATAAGATGAAATTGAATCCCAACTAAGTAATTATTTTTTACAAGCTATCCCCCCAGGTATTTCTGTCATTATAAAGTATGAGTTGAAATCATTATACTAATTTTTTAAGGAGTTGAATTTAAATTTTAAATTCTAAATTTAACCAAAATCCAGGGAAAGAACAAAATTACTTTAAGCAATAAAATGAATTAAATATTATTATAAATGAACTTTTACACGAAAACTTTAAATGCAAAAATTAATTAATAAAAAAAATAAAAATATTAGATATTTAGTAAAAAATATTAGGTTGGTATGGTAATTGTATAATCATCATAGACAATATCTCTTCAACCTCAGAAGTTACAGTAATTTTTATTATAACTTTTCTCCGAGTGTAGTGAAAAGGAGAAAAATAGATAAATAAAATAAAACAAAAAAAAGTGCGTTATGGTTACATTCATAATGAATTCTGCCAAAATGTGTCTGCGCTGACTTTACTGACTTATAACATGACACCTTTGACCTTTGCTCCCTGTTATCAGAGGATCGTCGTGCATTTTCTCGTTCTTTTTTTAGGAAACATGAATTTCATTTATTCGAGATTATTTTCATCGGAAATCGCCGTGAGACGTCAGCATGTAGAAAACCGACTTATGTTATTTACACGCTGAATTTGATGTGATTTGATTTCTGCATGACGCACATCTTTCCCCGAAATCGCTTTCGACCTTCCGCTTTCATCAGCGCGCAATTGTAAGTAATTTATTTTTGACTGCCGAGAACAAAATATTCAACGACAATAAATTCCCGGCCGTTTCTTCCGCCTTCCTCTTTTCTTTTTCTTCTTTCTCTTTCTTTTCCGGCCTTTCTCTGCCGGCAATTGTTATTCGATTCAATTCGTCCACTTTTTCAAGCATCTTTTCGTGCGATGCACAAAGCTCTGGGACGTCGCACTCGTGAACTCGTTAGAACGTGACGACCTGCCTTATTCGACAGGACTTTATG
This sequence comes from Leptoteleia sp. ZL-2020, assembly GCA_022817305.1. Classification (NCBI taxonomy): domain Eukaryota; kingdom Metazoa; phylum Arthropoda; class Insecta; order Hymenoptera; family Scelionidae; genus Leptoteleia; species Leptoteleia sp. ZL-2020. The sequence continues at coordinate 476 of JABFPN010006490.1, read as the reverse complement.
CCCCATTGCGTTCATTGTCTTCCGCTGCGTGCGAACCCCACTTTTATTATTAATTATACAAAAGTAATAATAATTTCATCGTTGACAGCGTCACGGTCTGACTCGATAGACGGATAATAAACGTTAAAAGCAAAGAAGTATCTGATTAAACGCTCGGTATATATTCCCGGAAAATTTCGCCGGTCGCTACACTGAGAGAAATAGATAGTTAAAAGCACCATCTAGATAGTAGAAATAGATAGTTGAAAAGAGATAGTAAAATGAAGTATCCAGATAGAAAATCGATATCGATATCGCGTGGTCGATAATGATGCGCACGACACTCGTACCTAGCCTATTTCCAATTATATTTCTTAATTGTGTTTTGTTTAAATATTCCCATGTGGAAATTGCCAGAGTTGACAAGCGACCCAGTACTGTCACAAAGCTGGCGGCCGTATTACGGCAAAGCACGTACGAGACAGTACTGATTCCTC
>JABFPN010006489.1:0-11519 GCA_022817305.1 Leptoteleia sp. ZL-2020 | reverse complement strand
TATGAAAAAAACATGTTTTTAAATATACCGTATTAAACTTTCATACGGCTGGTGTATTTCTCTTTGAAAAAACTTGTTCAAATTTTCCTATAGTTAAAAGAAATTGTTTAAAATGATAATTGAATAAAAGTCCTACAGTTTGAGAATGAATATTTTAATTTGATTTGCTCAAAAATTTACCATAGTTACAATATTTACAAGTATGAATTAATTAAATAATTAAAAGAATAAATTTTTCCTATAGTTTTAGTAGTAATACTATATTTTGCTCGATATGATTCCGTTCCTGTACTTTATTGTAATTACTTTATACAGAAAAAAGCAATTTGTCCATAATATTTCCCTCAGTGTAGTGCGACTAGAGAAATTGCGATAATTCTATTATCTATAAAAATTTTATAAGTAACCATTGTCCGGATCTCACCACGAGGAGGTGTTTGCACAAGATCCACCAGCGATGGCCAAATGTAGATTTGTTTAATATTCAAAAATAATTTTTTTACAAAATTTATATATCATATTAATTCATTATTTTATATAAGAAATAAATAAATAAATACCCACGTAGAAAAAAAGATCGGGCCAAGCATAGCCCAAGTTTGCTACCGTCGCAAACAATCGGGATGAAACACCAAATGTTCATGAGCCGATGAGCGGCATATGATCGGCACATCATCTGCCCAATGATCGGCATTTCATCGGCCCAACTCTCGGCACTTCATCGGCTCAGACTAGACTGCCGTTGATTGGCATATGACCGGGATGAAACGCCAATTGTTCATGTGCCGTTAATTGGCATGTCATCGGTCCAATGATCGGTACTACTGATTGGTATTCAATTGAAGATATTCGATATGATTAATCATAATCAATACAAGAAGTAAAAATTCAACACTTAATTTATTTTATTCATATTCTATAAAAATGAAAATAACTATATAAAAAATATCTCAAAATTTCATAAAAAAAAGCGCATTGGAAATATACAATCATTAAAACAAAGATATCCATTAATATTTGATATAAAAAAATGTGATGACAATGTAACAATTTGATATTCTTCAAAAAATAAACATGATAAAAATGTTCAAGAAATAAAATTAGGTGATACAGTTGTAACGTCAAAACATCCTGATAATAATGTATTATTAAATAACTCCGTATAGTATTACGAATTAATAAAATTATTATTAAAATGTTAGAAGTAAAGATTAAAAGAATCGAAACAAAACCAAAGATGTTTTAAAATACCCTGCAAACTCTAGAGATTTTGGTATTGCATACATTCAAGAAATATCCGAACAAAATAAAGCGTACTCCGCAAGAAATATTGTTAGCAAATGTATGTACGCGAATTTTAGACAAAAATTAATTGCAATTACACTTTTACATCCATAAAATGTAGGCAAATTTATAATATTCTTCGGATTTCTATATTTATTATGTACAGCTTCATTTTTAAAGTAATTATATGTTATTATTAATGTTAGTTTTTGCCATAACATCCAATTACAAATTTTTCCAACGCAAAATTATTTATATTAAAAAATATTATTCCTTTCTGAAGCATAAAACATGTTTGAACAAAAATTAGGGTATCTCATTAATTCATTGCAGTTCATCTTTATAACAAACGCAACACTATTATAAATTGTACATAATGTTTAAAAATATAAACATTTTTTTTTTTAAATCAGAGAATCTTAAACCATTGTTTTCAATGATTATAAGCGTCAACGCAAAAAGTACCATCACTGTTGGTAAAAAGGCCTCACAGTGTTAAAACACGAGCAATGCTTTACTAACACAAATCGTATTTTACTCTATCATATTTTTCTCAGTGCATTTCTGAGATATCAATTAAGTCTAAAATAGATTTTGCGGTATATCCGAGCTATCTTTCGCCAATTTCCAAAAAATAGTTTATATAATTATTCTCGGAGATCTATCTTGGATATCTCTTGTAAAATTTCTGAAATTAAAATTTAATAAACACTGCGTAAAGATCACCGGAAGATCGCTCTGGCACTTTTTAATTTTCAAAGCGAGATCATACAGAGACGGCTGGGTGTCCCATATGGGATACTTTACAGAGATCGCTCGAATATCTCTTTTGCGAATATCTCACTGATATCTTTTAGAGATCTCCATGATTTTTACTCTGGTTTCCATGACAATATTCATTGTAATTTTTTACGTTTCATTCCTCACAGTCCAACCGTCAACATAACTGTACGAGAATTTGTGTCATTTTATGCAACACCTAATAATTTCATTTTATTCCAATAAAATTATGATTCTAAGAAATGATATGTTCCTAAAAAAACAGAATGTAAACAAACTTTGTTTTGTTTTGTGTTTACATCCATTCTTATGTCCTTTGAATATAAATAAAAAATATTATTGTCTTTATTTCGTTGGTTTGATTGAAATTTCAAGTGTTTACGAACATTGTTTTATTGTATACTCAATTTTAAAAAAGTTTCGTTCTTTAGTTGGATGATAAAATTTTTGTTGAAAAAAAAAAAAATCCATGACAATAAAATTAAGAAATTTAGTTGCCATTATATTTTGAATGTATTTCATATTGATTTCATTTCACTCGGTTGAAGTACACGCGTACATGGCAACTGCGCGAATTCTGCGACGTCCAAATGGTCACCGTGTTTATTCAATGAACAAAACTCTTTACACGAAATTTCCCTAGCTAAAATAGTGGCAGTGGACGGAAATTGCAGGATTGACGAGCACGATTCGCCGAAACCGCTCCAGCAATAACCGATAATTTCGGGATTTTGGTATAATTTTAATTATCGCTTATAATGTGAAACTTCTCATTGTGTAGCCTCCATTGTTTTAATATCCGAGGAGGCGGCGCTTCTCTTTGTCTCCACCCTTTGTACGAGCAGATATCGCGCTTCTTTGTGCGCGCGCTTCAACAGAAAGGAAAAGCGAATGAAAAGGGCGAGCGATTGAGTAAGAATAAAAGACACATTATGTTTATCTTCGAGTAAAAGCTCAGATCGAATTTCATTGCGAGATAGAAAATTATGATTAAATATTAGTTTAACATTACTCAATACTCATTATTAAACCATCTTTAAACGTATACTTTTTCACACTTTCTCGAATTTCTCTTCGACAATTGTCCCGTTTATACACTGAGAGAAAAAAACATTAATTTTTAATAAAAAGTTTACTAGTTTGGCATTATACTTGCAGAATATCATTATATGGTAAACTAAATTATAAAAATGTATTAAATCAGTTAATTAAAAATTGTAATTCCATATAGTTTTGTACAATTTGACATTCTGTCTTATGAACGGCATAGGTTAGAGATACTGAATAGTGACACCTAATGGACAAAACATGTAATAAACAGTTTGTCAAAAATTAGAATTCAGTTTATTAAAATTTGAAATCCCGTGGTTTCTAATTTTTAATCTTCGTTTTTCTCCGTGTATCATTTTGTTTGGCAAACGATCGAAACATCAAATGGCACTGAAAAATTGAAACATTTTTAAGTGGCAAAATGTAAGCAACGTTGTTTTTTTTGTATTTATCTATCTATTACATTAGGTCCATTATGTCCTTTGGATGTAAATAAACAATATTATTGTTTTTATTTCATTAATTTGGTATTCCAAATATTTACAGACATTACTTCCTTTGAGCTCAATTTCAAAAACTTTTTATTTCGATGTTTTGCAGTTTCTCATAAACTATACGAAAAATCTCTATCTAAGCAACATGTAATAACTACAAAAAAAAATCTTGAAAGTAAAAATAAATTAAAAAAGTTTTAAACGTGTAACAAAGTTACTTTTCCAAGCTTTTTTTCATTCAGAAACAAAATTATAAAACGACCCCAGTAAAAATGAAACATATATGGAATATATGTTATAACAATTTCATATAAGGAACTAAAAAATTTATACATGGATATACATGTTTTCCCTCAATCCATACATGACCAGATATAATTTGATATAAATTCTAGTCATATATTGATTTAATAATTTCTTTATATGGAAATCAATTATTGCCATATATCGACTATATATGGATTATCATTCAATACTGGCACAATATTGTGCCAGTACTAACGGTTGAGATAGAATAGGCGCAGTACTGGCAAAAAACTATTAACTTTTTATAAACTTTCGGTATTCATTTACGGCAAAATATGTATTGGGTCAATAGTAGACCTTTTAGTAGATAGCCAGTAGACAAGTGACTATTGGAGTGATATTGGTAACTTAACTGGCTCCAGCTATTAACGTGATGTATTTATACTTTTTGATACATCAATTTTTATACCTTAACTATACTTCTCGATACCTTATACGAACAATACTAATATATTTATTTTTTATATATTTATTATATTTTATATATTATTATATAACGAACAATACTTAAGAATACCTTAACAAAACTTCATTTAGATTCGTTCATAAACAATTAATCAATACACTGTGAGAAAAAAATATCAATTTCTAATGAAAAAAATTTACTAGTTTGACATTGCAATTGCTGAATATCATTTTATAGTAAATTTAATTATTAAAATTTATTAAATCAGTTTAATAAAAATTGTAAATCTACACAGAGAAAAAAGAATAATAAAAATTAGAAACCAAGTGATTTAAAATATTAATGAACTGAATTATAATTTTTGACAAACGGTTTATTAAATGTTTTGTCCATTAGGTGTCACTATTTGGTGTCTCTAATCTATGCCGTTCATAAAACAGAAGGTCAAATTGTACAAAACTATAGGAAATCGCAATTTTTAATAAACTGATTTAATATTTTTTTCAGAATTTAGCTTGCCATATATTAATATTCTGCAAGTATAATGCCAAACTAGTAAACTTTTTACTGAAAATTCATATTTTTTTCTCTCCATGTAGCTTTACTAACCTTCTTTTTATTTTTAATACTTTATTAATTGTAATTCGTAAATTTAGTAAACTCTTTTATAAATGGTTTATTAACGACTTTGGTTAGCGACACTAAATTCGGAGACACCTAATCGATCTAAAATAAAAACGTTGCCAAAACTTAAAATTTAGATTACTAAAATTTGAAGTTCACAAGTTTTTAGTTTATAACATTATTTTCTCTCCGTGTATTTTAAATGAATGTAATTATATACGGATTATTGGTGCAATGTGAAATTTATAATGCATAATCATAGATTCAAATCATAATTAATAACAAATCACTTTTCAGACAAAGTTTGCGAGAAAAAAATCGATATATTTAAGTTCAACCTAATTTTTATAAACTGAGTTAAAATGTACTTTTTTATCCCGAAAATATAGTAACATATATTCACTAATTAAAATATATAAATTTAATATCAGAGTTAATCCAACTACGATATTAAATCACATTAAATTCACAATTTGCCCTATTTTCTACCTAGATATTGCTAGATATTACAAAAATTGCCAACTGTCAATTATGAGTATTGGAACAGTACAAGCAAAGAATAAATTTCCAAGAGGCAGTCTTTGTATTATGCTTCAGTCTATTGATTTTCATACTTTAGGACTGGGCCAACGGTCATTGCCCAACGTTTCCTATTACTGAGCCAGTACTCAACCGTTTATTAACTTCTATGTGGGAATTTATGTATACAAAGAGAAATGATTAATAAAAATTTCTGACATTGCTAGTAAACTGGTCATATACAAAAATTGAAAAATTACTATCCTAAATTAATAAAAAGTGTTAGCATTTTGACAAATATTATCAGTTTTACAAGAATAATTGTCAACAAATTGATACCTCTTGCTAACTTAAGATAGTAATTTCTCAAATTTTGTAAGTATATGACCAGTTTTACTAACAATGTCAGTAATTTTTATTAATCTTTTCTCTCCGTATAGGATCAAAGAAATATTTTTAAGTTGTATTAAACAAATTTGCAACTTCAACCAATTAACCGTTATGAAAATAATTTGTTGAAAAAACTCTAAAATATTGTCGAAAATTCTGCCAAATAAGCAATTCTGCTAAAGCGTGAATGTAAATGGGGTGAGCGGTATATATCTTACTTATATTATTAAAATAAGACCAAAATTTCAATACGACAGTGTGAAGTAGGGGTAAGGGGCGCGACTGATGACTGTGAAATAGTGAGTTTCTTTTCTTGGTCGCACTTTTTCCCAATATTATTTTTAAACAATATATCATATTACAATGAGTTATTAAACTAAAATTATAGTAAAACTACTAATTCTTTTCTCAAATTGAAATAGCACTAATATGTGTTATATTTTCCATCTATGAATACATTTCAATGTATTCTAAAATAATTTTTTTTAACTTTTCTAGAAACTTCTTATCGCAAGAAAAGTTGCGTCTTAACACACATCCCATACGGTATGTACTCATTTATTATTTTACAAAATTACTATTTATTGGACAGTCATTAAAAAAAATTAAAACCATATTTATTAAAATCTCACGTTACATTGTTGTGTTTTGAAACGATTGAGGTACGCAACGATGACTGTTACCAATTTGTTTCCATCGCGCGAGCATCGCTTCGGCATTCGCGGGTTAATTGAATTGAATAAACAAATTATTTATCAAAGTTGTAGCTTCTAAACATCGTACTCTATCATCATTTAAGTCGTACATTTGCTCACTTTTCCTTTACCGCACAATGGCAGTATTCCGTATATTCAAAAATGGAAAAAAGAGGGAATATGAATGGCGGAAGAAACTAAAAAGAGAAAGGGAGACAGAAAATAGAAGTACGAAGAAAGAACGATACAATGCTCGCCTCTCCCGCAAGTCGACTTTCCTTGATACATCGCCATTGAGCTATTGTGCGCTTCCCAATGCCCGAACGAAAGACTCCAAGGGAAAAAATTCAATTCAGCTTTTAAATTATTTCCCCCTACTACTACTACTCGCCCTCCCTCCCTCCCTCCTTCCCCACCCCCCCCCTCTCTCTCTCTCTCTCTCGACCTCCAGCACACCTCACGTTCTACTACTACCTTTTGGTCAGAAAACGTTGTTGTGTCGCCTATTCTGTTATCCACTGAATTCAAAGGCGTCTCCGTCATCGTTACAAGCAAAAAAGTTATTGATAATTTTTACACGCCATTCGATAAAAGTACATATTCATAGTCCCATCAAGATTATATGTAATCTTAATTACTTTTTACGCGTAATAAATACCGTAACTTAATGTAAAAGTAGTAAAGCCGGCGAAATAATTGTATATGGCACTTATACGACTAAACAAATGTGGCGAAAAAACAGAAAAAAAAATGGAAATTCTGATTGACCCTGAATGTTGAGGTCGAAAGGTCATCTCTATACATGGAATTCCACGAGAGATATATAATCTTGGTTGTAATTTAGGAATTTATATTTTTTCTTTTATTTTATTTTTACTTACAAAATAATAAAAGAATTACGAAACATAGAAATGAAAAATAATATATGAAAATCTCGAAAATGTTAACGAGAAGTTTGAAGTTAACCAATTGAAACTTTTCTTCAGCGCAGGGGAGGGGGATCATTTGATATATACTCTCAGAAGTATGAAATATAAAACTGTTCAAAAATGCAACATTAAGTATAATGTGCCTTTGAGGATAATCCTCGAATGCATTATTCGTCCTCAAATACAAAATTTAATATACACAGTATAACGTATATTGCAAACATTATGACTTTTCTTAGTGTAAACATTTTTTTAAGTGTAAATTCACTCTTTTGTCATATTCTTTGGAGCAAGTGTTTTTTTATCTTACCTTTTCAGACAAACATTACAAGTTATTTACTTTCCACAGTCAGTTAAACTGACTTCATAAAACTATTCGATGGGATAAAAATCACTTGGTTTCGAGGTAATTGCAAGAGCAATAAAATACAAAGTTTCTTTATATGTATAAGCTATCGGCGCAGTCTGTTCAGTAATGTAATGTGCATGATATTTTAACAAATAAGTAAAAGCATTATTAAAAGCAGTCAAGATAATGTATGCGTCAAGCGACGAACAATATTGTGCTTATAGTATGACATAATAGCGCGAATAAATAATACTCCCCTTAAGTTTTCGAAGTAATCCCTATGACGAGGGGCTTTCGATTAAGGAATAACGAAGAATGCGCAAGTAGTATGAATTGAAAGATACAAACTAACGTGCTTTTCTAAATGACAGCAATATTTTATGGACCTGCGAGAATTTCCTTTTGATAACTATAATTTCTTGTATTCGTAATAATAACATAAACTATCGACATTAAATCGGATAAAATGGCATATATTTTCCAATATTTCACGAAGTCATTTTATATTAACATTTAATTTCATGCATGATACTTCGAATTAATATAATCTACCATTATATACGATCTACGGTGCTACAGTACGACCTGCTACATTACTTTAAAGCCTATCATTCCATTAAATGGCTCACTGTACTATATAGTCTACCATTCTGTATGTTCTATCATCTCATCATGTGGTCTACACCTTCCTGTAACACCCTACTATATTACTTACTAGCCTGTGTGACCTATCACCTAACTATATAGTTTACCATCCCATTATATGGCCTACCTCCCTATTATGTAGCTTATCACCCTATACGGCCTATCACTCTACTATATGGCCTATCACAGTACTATACAGCCTACTACCCCACTTTTTTGGTCTAATCACCCTACCATACGGTTTACCATTCTATATGGCTTACCGCCCTACTATATAACTTATTACCCTATATATGGCCACCATCCTACTATATTGCCTACCACTCTACTATATGGATTACCACTCTACCATATGGCTTAATCTTGATTTTCATGTAGTTACACGGCAAACCCACTAATTGTCATTAGCATTTACTCTAGGCAATGGCTATGAAGGAACTCCAGCAAATGACTGCTCCATTTGTTCGTTCAAATGACAATGACAGTGCGACACAGTAATGAAGTGTAAACAAACATAATTGATTAATTATGATATAACATATTGCAGGAAAATCATCGCTTCTTATAAATAGAAGAATTATTGATCAAATTAATCAGCGTTACAATATATCGCATTATCGTAGTTCTTAGACTGTACTACACATACGCGTGTTTCATGGATTATTTTTTTCCATTATATCAAGTGAAAACACTTTAAAAACTTCAGCCTAAATGTCGGTGAAAAGTGTACTCGATTCGATACGTTTTACGAATAGTAATTTTTAAACGGGATCACAATTAACGCTGGTTGTATAATTTCGGCAAAAGTAATGCGTGAAATTTCCGAAATTTATGCGATTAAATTTTCGATACTCTTATTTTCAATAATCGTTTGTAAAGAGAACTCACACCATTATTACATTATGTTTGGGTTATTGTCTACCGGTGAATAGCTGAACGTTGACTACATTGTAAGAGCACATTGAACATGCTATATAACGAGAACGTTAACTCACTATAGAATCGACGGAGACATTAGTGACAATGATTCCTCTTAGACTGTCTATTCTATACACTGTTAATCCACTCTCCAAATGAATGGAGTTGTGTAAATGACAATCATGAAATTGCACTATCTCATGTTATTATGTGAAATAATATTATTTATTACAAATTAACTTAATCAATATTACAAAGTTAAGTACACTTATAGTGAGATCAAAATCTTAAAAAACGAGGTATTGAATTACACCTAACAATTCTGTTTATACATTACTGACGGGGAAGAATATCGAATACAAACAACCACTATAAGTCGACAAATTCAATGATATATTAATTATCTTTATGCTATAAGGGCAATTTAAATGCAAATTTCTGCATTCACCAATGGAATTCGATACTCTTAGTCCTAATTTTTTTTACGATGATATCTCTTTCATAAAAGCTCACACGCTCTAATCATTCACATCTCTGACTAGTTTTATCCACACGACTGAGTCGTGCGTTATGAAATTTTAACTATAGTTTTTGTGAAGATTTGTGAATACATCACTCAATGGCGTTTTCGCATCTATTAGTATTTATAAATAAACGATTGAGTGATTTTGTAACAAATCATTGACATACACTCATAAAAATGATTATTTCATTGTAATAGTATCCTTTTGGATGAATGCAAAAACCTATTCAAATACTTTTTTTTAGTTTTCAATAAAAAAGAAAATTTATTTCAACTGAATGTTTGTATATGAGAACTGTATTCTTTTACACTGAACAGTAATATTCTTTTGGACTTTTTTTTTAAGTCAAAATAACTATTTCATTCTATTGAAATAGAAACAGTACTTAAATATTATAGTGCATTCATAATTAAAACAATATAAAAAAATATAATAAATTGATTTAATTATTACAAAAATTGAAATATTTAATTATTCAATATGCATTAGGATAATAGATAATTAAATCTGAAGAATAAATAAATAAATCTGATAGAACATTGACTGCCGATCGAATTTACGCAGATCAAACAAGTGATCGACGTTGCGCGTGCGCAAAATTATCTATTTCAGTAAAATAGAATTTTTTTATGAAAAGGAATATAGCTTTTATTTTAAAAAATTGTACTTATTGATTGAAAATACCTTTGTATTAAATGTGTGATATTGCTTTTTGATTCTAGATAATACCTTTTCAAATGAAAGTACATGTATAAAAAGGACAGGAATTAACAGAGAAACTTAAAATTTTTAACAGTGTAAAGCGGTCAGTAGTGCAAAGAAACTACACTGTAAAAACAGGCGTTCTTCAAGCGTTCCGAAAAGAACGGGAACGGCAATAAAACGTTCTGAAAAAAATTAAAGCGTTCCCCACAGAACACTTGCACACCAAACGTTCTGGAGAGAACGTTAGATGCGTTTTCAATATTTTGGAACGTGTTGAAACGTTCCATAAAATAGAACGGATAATTCAGAACGGATAATGTGTTCTGTACGGAACGTTTCATGTAAAAAAGAACGTTTTCATTATCAAACGTTCCAGATGTCGGAACGCAAAGACTGCGAAGAACGTTTAGGTTTTTGACATTGTAATTATTTATATTCACATAATCATTAGAATTAAGTTTCTCCGATATATATAAATATTTAAATATAAAAATATAAAATTCATTTAAAATTGTCAATACGAAATAAATTTAATAATTTATTTTAAATAAAAAATTAAAAATAATAATAACAAAAAATATATGAAAAAGTATTATTTATTTTCATTAAAATTAAACTATCTATTAATTCAAAAATATATAAAGGAATAAAAATGAAATGATTACATTTCAATAACTAAAATATCGTACAGTCCACATTGCAAATGTTTTCTTATGATCGAAATTTGAAACACACTTAACCTAACCTCTTACGTTCACATGGTTGATGCCGCGTGCGTGAACTTGGCACGTTTGTTTTGTGTCGTGAAACATTAAAATGTATAAAACAAAATAATGGGCCAATAATATTAATACATAATAAAACTTATATACATTGATTTTAATATCATATTAATATAGAC
>JABFPN010006488.1:0-11520 GCA_022817305.1 Leptoteleia sp. ZL-2020 | reverse complement strand
AGAAAAAAAAAAAAAAAAAAAAAAAAAAATAGTAAAATTTAATTCACTTTGTGTGTGTGTGAACGCGATTGAATGTGAACTCCCTGAACGGTAAAATTCTTCCAAGGTGGAAAAGTTTATTGTGGTTAAGTTTTAAGGTAAATACGTCCGAGGCTTTGTGTTATATGTATGTGCCACAAAACCCGGCCACTATAAAATGTTGATCACAATGAAACTTCATAGCACTTGTCTTTTAATGTATATCTATAAAATTCAATTGAATTATTTTCAATTAAAACTTTTATCAAGTATCGATTTGAAAACACAATGTTTCCCCCGAAACTGTTCCTTCTTCGCGAGAATATAATATCTCTTTAAAATTATTCAGCCCATAATTATACACTGCACTTTTGGATTTTATTTTTCATGTTGTAGATTAAATTACTTTTAGGTTTCGCGAAATTATTAATATTACTTTTAAGTTGTCGAGTTTACATTCGGTTTATAAAATATCATATTAAATTTAAAACTTTATTATCTTATATCTTCAAAAATCAATAATAAAATTTATAATAATCTTTTCTATTTATCGCCTAGTTTTTTTCTAAACTGAAATCACATACGAATCACATATGACAGCACATGATTCACATATAGATCGTACAACAATTGCATAGAATGAGTCTCATTTCCCAATACACGTTTACGTCTGGCATTTTGCCAGAATCTCTATACATTTTACGCTGTCTAATCTAATAAATTCTTGAAAAAAAATATACAACCCTAATATAAGTACAAATATAAATGATGTACTAAAATTTAATATGTCCTCTGTACATGAATAATTAGCTTCAGTAACATTATATAAAAAAGAATCTTTTTAAGATATATATTTGGACACCTATTAATTATCTTTCCTTTTGAAAACATCCTTTTATCACATTCATTCGCAGCGTTTTAATAAAGCTTCTTCCAAGAACACTTATTTTCAAAGGATGTTTTTTAAAAAGCAATTTGTCTATTGATTCACTTATCTTGATTAAAAGCAAATCTGCAACATATATTGTAAACAATTATAAAGAAATTTAATTAACGTTTCAAATAGGTAAGTATGTTTTTTTTTTTTGTCGAGTACATATAATTCCACGAATATTTGAGCTCAAACGAGGTGTAAAATATTCGCATAATCATATTGAATCGTGAAATTAACTTTTTATACAGAAATATTCGCACTCGTAAAAAGTATTGATTTAACACAAGTTTTGTTATATGAACATTTAGAATATTCTTACAAAGTTTTTTGATTGAATACTTTTATGTTAATATTTACATTAATGTAAAAAAAAAAAAACTAACCAAAACGTTAAGTAATGATAATAAAAAAATACATTCAGTTCTATTGTTTTTACGCTGCAAAACATGTCCCTTGAGATTAAAGAATACATTTAATATCAAATTTTAGCCAAATTAATATATTGATATTTAGAAAAATTAAAGTTTCCTGTTAAATGCTAAAAAGATGAAATAATAAAAACGTTAAAACTATAAGTAGAAACAAATTGAATACACAGAATACGATAAAAATAATAATAATGATAATAATAGTAATAAAAGAATTGGCTTTTGATCGATTATTCTATTCCCAAAACACGTATTTTATATTGAAAACGGAGAGAATAAAAAAATAGTTTTAGAGAGCACACTACCTGTACAGAAAAATTAAAAATCAATACTTTTTACTCCAATTATGAACAAAAATGTATATCAAGTCTCGCATTAAATTTTCATATGAAAAATTTCCCGACTTCTACTTTATTTGATATGCACAGCTGAAATAATACAATCTTGCGTAAGGGTTCCATACAATTTATGATCATTTTTACCATCGAAATTTAGGGCAAAATCTTATAAAGCTTTACGTGTCGTGTATTAAATTTTATGAATACCGTACATTTTAACCACGTGCGTAACAGCATTACATAAAGGTTTACAACACAGTTGCAGTTTTAAAAAGAAAGGGATTAACAACATGAAATAATGACACATATTTCACAAATGAATTTCCTTTTGTAGTTCCCAATTATAAAATGCATTCGTATCAAAAAGTACCGTTGTAAAAATGAAATTAATTTCCTTCCAGCCCATGCTAATGCAAAGTTTTAAATCCCCAAGACACATTAAATCGCAACCGTGCGCTATGTCCACTTAATAAATGATCAATCGTAAATTAAACGACACGAAAAGCAAGATTTCTACATACTTGAAATAACGGCGGATTTGGAAAATTTACATTCAAACGTTATGACTGGTAAAAGACAAAATTTTGAAATTCTAAAATTGTAGCCCGGAGCCACTGACTTCTTGTTTAATGCCAACGCGAAGAAAATCCATAAAAGCGCGGGTGTAATGCGATTTACACTTTTAATTTTTCACTCTTTCCTCGCGCCAGCCGCTTCTTAAACTTCGAAATTTTTTTTTTTTTTGCGGCACCATAGATGACGTTTAAAAAGCGAAAAAGGGACGAAATTTTGAAAGCAACATTTCCTCCCAAATTGCCATCCGTTCCATCGACTTCAACATTATTAAACTCTGTTGCTGTAAACAATAATAACCGAGGCACAGTCGAAATTCAGTTTAATCTTCGCGTTAATGACTTCGGAAGACAAGTTGTAGTTTCATATGTTAAGAAAATTTAGTGTTGACACAAGTAATGCCTTTTGCAGTGTAAATTTAAGTACAGTGGAAACTCGTTACAACAGCAATCTTTCTCCTTTCCCTCGCGTAAAACACAAACCGGAGAAACAGAGATAATGCGAGGGGCTTTATAACAACATTGTAGTGCACTTTTATTTTAGTTTAATGACCCCCCGCCCGCCTCAACCCGCGCCCCCGGTACCTGGTGTTACAAGTTTTTAAGCCGCGCATTAAAGCGTACCTTTCTTCGTGATCAACTTTTTACATAATTTTCTTGTCGCATAAACAAATTAAGTATGGTTTGAAAAGCAAACAATCCTTTTTACTCCGGTTAAATTTCATTTAAAGACAGTGCGAAGATATATGATAGACTTTATCACACACTCGAAGGATAAATAATTTTATCTTAGAATTATTCGACAATTTTTTACTTCACATTAACGAGCCAATACATATAAAAAAAAAAAAAACACCACAAGAATTATGCCAATTTTATTTCTTAATTTTGCAAAAAGTATCGATATGAAATGTGTCTCAACAATTTCTTTAAAAATTCTACGTGTCAAGATTCGAAAATTCAATTATTTATATTACTGTTCTGCAAATGTTACGAAAGATTTGAAAAAAAAAAAAAAGAAATTCTTCAAGGGTATTCCAAATTATGAATGAGTCGACTGAAAAATATTTGCAAACTCACCATAAGCAGTAGCGGCTATAGCCAAAATCAAAGTAATCGCGAATATCTGAAAATAAAAGCACTATATAAAACATTGTTATCACTCGAATAAAATCCAGAACTGAAGAAACTCGCGAAATCAAAGAGGAGTATATGTATATATGCGTGCGTATATCTGTGTGTTTGTTACTACCTTCATCTCCAGATGTTTGATACTTCGGGTTGTGGTCCGAACGAACGTCTTTTATACCTCAAGCCTTTCTTCCTAGATCCCCGCCTATCTTCTTTGATTACAAGCAAACTCCTCGAATTCGCTCGAAAACCCCTTCCAGTTTCTCGCCAGTCGGCCATTGTGAGCATTATTTCTTGTAATCTTATGTTATTATGCACTTCACTTGTTACAATGCACTGTTACAAATACACGATTTCGATAAAACTGAGCAAAAATCAAACTTAAATCATTTCACCTTTTTAACGACGCGAAAGGGATTAATCTTTCATAAGGCAAATTGTGCGAACCTTTGTTAATTTTATGACGGTGCAATTAAAATTTCACCTCGCGTTTCCATATTTAAACACGATTGTCAACAAATGGAATAAATTTTACATTTAGTAAGTTTACCGGGGCAACCCACATTTTGACAAATAGGTGCGAGAAATTTCAAACGCTATTATTTCAAGAGAAGTCGCTCTCGTCGTCAACATTAACATTAACTTTGCATAATTGTTTGTCAAATCAATGTTAAAGTTGCGAATTATTTATTAAATTAAATTTTTGAATAACTAAAAACAAGGGCGTGTTGTAGTGCGAGGGAAAAAATTAATTGAATTGAATAATTATTTATTTGCGTATGACCCTGACAAATTTAGACGAATAAAAGTATTTGCTTGAATTAAATGAATATATTCTTTGTACAATGAGACAAATAATTAAAAAAAAGTACTGCTTTTTAAAAAGGAAAATATTCCATTTTAAGTGTAAACATACAGATTCAAATTAGTATCTATGCTTTTCAAAACAATAACATTTATTCGAAGATTGACATATATCTGAAGTTAAAGTTAAAGTCAATAATATACTGCCATATTTTCCTCAATGTATAAAGCAAACTTTTATTTATATTAAACAATTATTTTAATTGTTACAAATAAACAATTTCAGATGTTCTATAAGTGTAAAAAACAAAAATTGGATAAGCTAAATTATTTCATGAAGAAAATTTTAAAGTTAAAAATTCGACTCTTTTTCTCTTTAATTGGGCCTTTTAATTTCTGGCAATATTAACAGCAATTTATTATTAATATTTTACATGGAACACTTGATATCGATATATGGAATATAAGAAAAAATTGAAATCATTATACTTGTTACGACTATGATGTATGTATTTTACATATACACACGCAAAAACATGTAAAAGAAAAAATTGAGCATTGAAATGAAATATTATTAATTTTAATGTATAAATGAGAAGTTACAGTCCATATAGCTGTTTATTGAAAACGTAAAAATGCATCAACTGAGCAATTCAATGATTGCTAATTATTTTTTCACCTTAACAAAAAAATGGAATAAGTGTAAGGAGAAAAAAATTAATATTGAAATTGTATATCACTTGACTGAATGTGCAAACTTCATAAATAATTAAATTCAGTTCTTAATTAAGTATATAAATAAATTTCAGTTCAACTTTTAAATGGTACTGTTAAATAGACATTACTTTCCTATCAAGAATAAAGTCAAAATCTCTTGTGGCACAATAAATAAACGTTAATATTACCAATTAATATCTCTATAATTTTATTTTGCGCAATATAGAAATTTCATACCATTAAGAATTGTGCACCAATTACACAAACCTTTTTAATTGAGTGCAAGAAAAAAAATAGAGTAGTAAAAGCAATTCTGAAGTATCTGGTAATTACTTGATTGCTATTATCAAAGAAGTCTTCACTATTCCATTATCAGCAAATGACAATGCATCGATTAAAATACAAATTTTTTCATGAGACTTAAATTTTAAGTTAGAAAATTATAATTATATTAATTAAACGAGTCGAATTATTACGCTGCACCATTAATTTTAAATAAATAAATTTAAAAATATTTACATTTAACAAGTAAGGGTATTGCTTGATATTTAATTTTTAAATTGCACGTAATTTTAAATTTAATAAAACTATAAAAGTTAGATCATGTATAATTTAAATACTTGTATCTTCTAAACTGATTTTAAGTCTACAAGAAATCTGTATAACTAAACATCATAATTTATATTAAAACTTTTTCCATATGCAAAAAGAAAAGAAAAACGCATCTACGTGTGTGTACATGTGCGTATAGAATTTTATCCATACTTCAATATCCATAAAAAAAAAAGTTGAAAGTTTATTGTAATATCTACCCATCATAGATATTAGATGCAATACATAAATGAAAAATGAACGTTTCAAATGTTGTAATCGCGGAAAATACTTTCTGCGAGCTTAACAGCACAACGATAAACGTAAATGCAAAAGTATTCTAGCCAAAGGGGAAGATAATCAATATTGAATTAAATATACTCAAATATTTTGACTTTAATACAAATCTCTGTAAAAAGTCAAATAACAAACAAATCTTCTTTTTTAATATCTTTCCATTTGAAATTATTCCATATATAAAAGCCAAGTAATATATATATATATATACATATAAAAAGTTAATAGTTGAAAACATTTTATGCCAAATGACATCAGAAACACAATTTTACTTCAATTTAACGAAAGTAATTTTTAAATTGAACTTATTTTGTAAAAAAAAATACCCTGTAAAATTAAATTGGTTCTAGATACAATCTTCTTATTACATAAAATTACTTCAGTTTATTAAATTGATTTTAATAAAATTGCCCATTTTTGTACTCAACAAAATCGTAAAGTATTTTCTTTTCAAACTAAAATAAAGCATTAAATGCAATAACGAACGAAGATAATCAATTATTATCTAAAAAAAAAATGAAATAATTAATTAATCCCGAACAACAGCAATTAGAAATAACCCATAACCAATTATTAATGATAGTTGCATAATAACTAATGATTATTTGAGAAAAGTAAAACTATAATAAACGACAAATTATTCCATAAAAATGCTTCTCCTTGCGCAATTACAAGAGCAATATTTTAACAATAATGTACAAACTCTAATTCGATTATATAATAAAATAATTATTTTAAACAAAAAAAAAAACTCCATTTACTTTGCACATTATCGTTTGCAATAACCATTTTTGCCTTCATTTAAAAACAATCAAATTCGACTTGATAAGAAAAAATTAAATTAATAAAAAAACACGCCAGTTGTAAGTCGTGAGTGCAAACTGAATAAACATTATATAATGAACCGACAATAAGAAAAGTATTGTTCCATTTGTCATCAATTAACATTCATTCATTTCCCACCGATTAATTCCCATCAATTTCATGCCCAACCGTCGTGATCTTTAATCATACCGAAATAATTGCACGCAATAAATAATTAACGCTTTCGCTCGTAAATTCATTTTGTTAGCAAATTCAGCGCTCCTGCGTTATATTTGTTTAATCCCGGCGAACACTTGGTATCGAAATGGAAATATTTGTTGGATATGGGGTAACAAATGAAACGGGTGTAGCAATATAACAAGGCCGTCAATCGAACGAAAAAAAAAAGAAAAGAAAAAGAAGAAAAAAAAATTGATCGTTTGAATTGAAATATTGAAATCAATATTCTTAACTTGTGGATAGGGCGCGCGCGCGATTCAGGAGACCGATCATAATCTCCGGGGGCGCAACAAACGCGCTCGACTTTGAGGTCAAAGGCAGTATAATGCGAGCCATTAGATAGCATCTATAACCAGAGAACGTGAGATAGAGTCGATTAACAACCATAAACGCGTCTGCCCGTCGCGGGAGAATGCAATGCTCGCCCGATATGAATCATAGTTCGTTACCTTTATTAGAAAGAACGTCGCGCAAACTGATGGAAATTATAATGCACGCACGGTTTGCGCGAAATATAATCACGCGCCCAGAAATTATGATCGGCATTCAAACCAAATTAATTTGCGCGACGTTAAAGGGTATGTATTCGATGTGTTTCAACCTTAACCCTTTATGACGTACCCCGAGCCAGCCAGTGACGTACGTCAGGTTTATCCCCCCCCCCCTCCCCCTCCTCGCCCACGGATCCTTCAATCCGAACGATGAACGATGAAATGATAATTACAGTAGATTCTCACTTTTAACGTTAGTCTTCTCCGTCATTCGACATTTCCACACACGCGCGCGCGCGCGCAGCAACAAGTTAGAACAAACACAACAACAACAACAACGTTGACGTTGTAAACACGTCGATGTGGTAATTTAATCAATTAACAGTCCAACGAGTACATTTAGATTTATACAATTTCTTAATGGCCAGTATAATAATAATTGCGGGTCATTTACGAATATTTGGATACTTGTCAAGTAAATAATGATCCACGAAATGATTTCGCGCTAATCCAGGTAGAAATTTTACCAGTGAATCAAAGGTTTTGGTTAGTTGCTCGTTAGTTTTATGTAAATTTTTTAGTAAAAAAAAATTCAATCATTATCTGGCTAATTACTCGATAGTAAAAGTTGTGATTCTCTTTTCTTCAGAAGAAAAACAATATTATATTTCAGTAGTTACTTGAAGATGAACCATTCCTTCTTGAGAATTGAATACTTTTCAATTTATTTGCGAAATATTTATAAGTAAAACTACTCATTTAAAATAAATTTTCCACGCCAAGTTCTCCCTAGATTTACGTAAATCTTTTACAATAAACCAAATAGCAAACTTCATGAGTTTTGCTCATGAGTATTTTATGAAGTTTAGCGTTACATGCTTCGCGAATTTTTCATTAGCTTCTAACATTATAAATAGAAAAACTAGTAAGTTTTTAGCTAAAAACTGGCGACATTTTCTACCTGGGAATGTTGTTATTACGAGTACAAGGATAGTCATTTTTGTTGTAACTTTTTTCTTTGCTTGTAAAATAAGTCGTTAAAAAATAGCTGAATAATCATTACTTCTGATATGGTTTAATAAATCATTATTATTATTAATAATATTAATAAATTTCTTATAAATTATTATTCCTGCACGCGAAATAATAATAACAGATAATATATCATAAAAATTACGTAGCAGATCGATCCGTTTGATAAAAATGTCTTTAATTATCTTTACAAATTGTTGTCAGAATTGCGAGCCTGGAACATCTATATTTACGTTGGGAATAACAATGCGACCAGTCATGTCGTTAGATACAAATCGCGGCACGACGCATGTAACACGTTGCGATTCTGCAGGGTTACGCAAAGCTGATTCATCTCATTCTCAAAGACTTAAACGCGTAATGCACACGAAGGACTTTCATTTGTCAGCGCGCGCACGTACAATCCACTTGAACGATTTCCCAATTGCAATTGAAAAGCCGCACGATTCGCGCGCGCGCGTATAAATTTAACGACAAAAAAGGCCACGATATTAATAGCTCACAAGAACCAACAATCCTGCAAATTAATTAAACCAAACAATATAATTCTATGGAAATGTGTAATTCCCCCCTTCCCCCCTATACGAGGGAATTCCCGCCAGAATTTGCCCCTTCGTCAATGTCGTAATTTTGCGTCAACTGTTGCCGCAATTTGGCTCCGTCATCTTTCTTCTTTTTTTTTTTTTTTTTTTTTTTTTTTTTTTGCAGGGAATGACATTGAACGGGGCAAAGAGTTAAAATAATGGTTACATGGTCTTTGAGCGTTAATAAATTATGTATAGATATAAATGTTAATGTGATTAAATAATAATCTAATCGTCGGAAGGGGTAACGGGGATGGGATAATCGCGCGGTGCTGTGCGAATTTAATATAACCCAACAATTAAAAGGAAACGCGTTTGGCTGGTTTTCGGCGGGGAGAAGAGAGTTGATGCGTTATTTATGAAACTGTTGTTCGACAAATCGCCAATCGGTCGGGACGTAAAAGAAAATGGGAACGACGTAATCATTATCGTTGAGGAATCTCTGTCGGTAGGGAGCTCCTTTTTTCCTCTCCCGCCGCGGCAGTAAAAGTCGACCGTCGGAGACAGTAGAGTACTGAAAACAAATGAATGATAATCGCCCGGCTTGATTCTGTTATAAATATTTAGTGCCATTCCCGCGGTCTAGCGTAATGTTATAATTGAATGGTAACATTAATGCGTCAAAGTTTAAGCCGCTTAATCGCTTAATCGTTTTTAATGGTTTTTCAATCTGTTGCAAAATTGAATAAACTCACGTTTTGCTAATTTCAAATTCATTAGCTTTATTATGCGCGGCATAATCTGACCGTACCGAAGCCTCCCCCCCCCCCGCAACCAATATCGCGCCGAGTGTTGCCGCGAACCGTTTTGGAAACGCGCATTCGATTTAATCCTTAAACTGCACTAATGGCCTAAGCAAAATATAAGTTCAGCAAAGTGATAACATTTAATGTTTGCTGTATTTATCTTGAGCCGATTATATATATAATACAGATACGAATAAAAAATACATCGAGAGAACTTTAAGGGTACTTGTAACCGATACTTTACAATAACTCGGGGAATACGCGTGCATTTATATTTGCAATAATACTGATCTTTGTTAAACTTTAATGCTAATGTGAAAGGGGCGTGGCTTAAAATTTAATGTAACGTACTAGTAAGATGTGGAACTTTTCTTTCGAAATAATAAATAAAGTGAAATCAGTTGGTTAGATTAAAAGAGTCCACGCATTCTTATCTAAATAAAGTTATAAACATCTAGCGAAACTTGCTCACCGCGCGCAAATAATTTTAACTAATGCCATTTTATTGTCAACCGTGTAACCTAGCGTAGAATTTGTCACGGCAAAATTGCTTGCGAGTAATTAACCTTGCACGCGTTATTTAGCAGTAATTATAAAGTAACGTTTAATTGCAGGGCCGCAAGAATAAAAGTGCTGGCCGATCGATGTGCCATCAACGGCAACCCCTCTACGACGGTACCCCCATCCTGAAAGGTACTTTTAGAATCTTGGACCCTTGAACGATTTGAGAGGAAGGGGACCGGAGGGTCTGAGGACTACCGTTTATCGGAGTACGTGGTCTTTGGTTGCTCGCAGATGGGCACAAGACCGGAGAACCGATCGATATGCGTCCCTGTTACTTGCTCAAAGTAACTGTTAGATAATGATAATGAATTAATGATGTGTATCACCGCGAGGGACACGTTTTGTACTTTGACAATCGCGCGTCTACGCGGCTCGAAATAGTTCCACCCGAATGCTGCTAGGTACTGGCAAAAAAAAAAACATCATCTATTATTTGCGTTTTTTAAATATCAAATCATAAATATAACTCGCGGATCTTCTATATTAAAACTATTTTTATCATTTACTCGGATGAGTGGTAAAGTAAATTTATCTATCAAGTTTTGGGACCAAAGGCAAAGTTAAATTCAAAAGAGAATTTCATAATTTGGAGTAAAGTTATCAAATATTGCAATAATTTATGACCCGAAATGAATAAATACGAGTAGATTTATAATTAAATCCCTGATTTGTGATGCAGTCATTTTCCCATCTTACTACGGTCAAACGAATAAACTTTACGAAGCACCTTTCAAGATCAGCTGCATTTGCAGCCAAGTCTTTAACATTATTTTCCCCAAGTACGAGAATAAACCTAATTCTCATTTTATATGATAAAATTTAATATAACAGAACATAAATTACAAGGTAATAAATAATATAGCAATTATTCTACTGTAAATAAAACAATACAATTAATCTCGGGAATAAAGTAATGAAATCATTGATTTCGAAGAAAAAAAAAAATTCGCTGTCACTTGGCTGTCAACCGAAGCGAATAAAAAATTCTCGACACACATAATAAGTTATTTATTGTTGCTATTCGCTCAGTTAATAATTATCATCCACTGATTCATTTAATAATGCTGCATATAAAGTAATTTAAAGTGCAACACTGAATATCAATACACTGAGAGAAATATATGAGTATATTTTACTAAGTGTTTTCGTAAAGTTGTGATATATTATCTTTCTTTTAAATAAATACTAATATTATTTCATATATTACGAATTTTTTATTATTAATTACC